>SKCR01022919.1:0-122837 GCA_019454045.1 Zanthoxylum bungeanum | reverse complement strand
CATGTTGTCAATATCATGACCAGATATTCAAAGCACACAAAGAATGGATTCGAAATCACAAAGTACATCACATACATCGAAATCATTTCAGTTGAAACATGAAGTCACATATTAATACTTACCACAAGTAAATATCTTTGAAATATCATCAATTCGGTAAATTTAATAAACTTTCTTCTGTTCAGTTACAAACTATCTTTAATACCAAAACCTCTTTCATCAATACCAAGACAATCTTTCTATAACTTTCTTTAGCACGATAACCTTACAATAGCTTAATACTTGAAGTTCATATACATTCAATTATACCATGGTACATTTCTTTTATATATATGCAAATAAAATTTCAGAATTCTTACACATATACGTACATACCAATACAACTTAGCAAACACGTTTAATAACTTCTGATATGCACATTCATTTCAAATCATCCATTCATTTCACATAAGCATACATGATCCATACATATCATGAGTTCTATCACACACATACATACACTCAGATATATTTACAATCATCATGCAAAAAAACCATAAAGCACACATAACTATCGATAAATCAAAGTTCACATCATCCAACAATACATACATACGGCTGGCTTACACACACAATGCTCGTACGAGACTCATTACCTATTTTAGAATAGGTATGAGATGAATGTCGTCGGAACGGATTCCTAACCAGCTGGACTACCAAAGCACGAGATTATCAACCAATTAACATACACACATGTATACATATCACGTGACACAATCTCATCACATGATATCACATACACAAGCACATATATGTCAAACATTGCTTATCATCCGGTATACATACGTATATACATAAAACATATGAACATATCTATTACTTCGAATTCTCATACCATAGTCTTCAACAATCTTCATATCTTTTACTTATCAATCAAATACACTTTGTTTCCAGAATTCTTATCAAAAGCATTCATTCGCACACGTACTTTACCCATTCAAAGAGCTTAGCCTATACCAATTTTATAAATCATGATTTGTTCCATTTATCGATTTCGTATACTTAACCTATACATATCTTAACATCATATGCATATACGAATACATGTTCTTATACTTATACATGCTTATATACATACTTTTACATACTCATACATTTACATACACGTGTACATATTGTTACCGATTCTTACACTTTCATACATCCATACATCCACATAAACATTGAGCTCATTTCATATCTCACTTCATATCAAATCAATAACAAAGTTCCATACATGTGGTGGTCGATTATCCTAACCATATATAACGTCGAAGTTTACTTTTAAGAATATCTCATATCTATTTTCGTCTCATCCTAAACACTTCAATCATATATATATGTATATATATTTAAAAAACCAATCAATTATTCAATCACTCATCACATGAGTTATTTACCTTGCTTCATGAGCACTCCAGGTCATTGTCACATCTGTCAAAACAAATGGCGAAATGCAGTCAGAATCACGATTTACGATATTCTCACCTTAACTAAGACAAAATTCCGGATCTTTCGGGAAAACCCAAAGAAGTCCAATTTCAATGATTTCAGTTTCAGTAATCATAAAACATCATTATAAACTAACCCAAGTCATCAATTAATTTAAATTCTCGATTTACGTATTTTTGAAAAATCTTCTGAAAAAGTTTTCACAAACGCTATGGAATGGTCCTGAACCCTCCGAACCTACCCGAATTTATCCAAATATTTTCATAATATCGTATCTATCTCATAATCATAACACACCATTATACACAAAAGCCACTTTTATCAAAAACTTATATATTCTATCGGATCGATCCAACTCATTCCCTTTTCACTCAGATTCTACCAAATGCACATATTCAACATACTTATGCTCAAATAATTCAATTTATATCATTACGCTACTCTATGAAACAACTGGATACATCCAAATATTCAGCGGAAAACTTAAAAAATTTTGGATTTTTATCGGAAGGTCTTACTGAGATTTCGAGGGCATATACGGACTCCAAACGATCCCACGAATGCGCTGGAATTGACGGAAATCCAATCGAAGATACAATTCATTTAACACTACTGTTCAGCATTGCATTCTCCTCTCGTTTTGAGTGTAATCATGTACAAAATGGAAAATCTGTCACCGCCAACTTGTAGTACTCTCTAAGAGCTTTGATTTGGTGGATGGATCGGACCGTGAAACGAAGCAACGAGCCGGAATCGGAAAACCCATGCTCGTGCATTTCTCATCTCTTTCTCGCCGTCACCGACGGTTTTAGTTCCATCGTCGGCCACCAGCAGATTCACAGTGGTCGGGCGTCTTTATCCTCACTAACGCGATAGCCGACAAATACCGATGGTCGGTAGTCGAGCGTACGGTCTCTCTCTCGCTCAAACGGTGATGAGGGTTCGGGTGGAGGAGTTTGTTTTATTTTGATTTTTCTACAATTACAAGAAACCTTAAGGTATTTATAGAAAATTTTTAGAAATTACATTTTGACCCCCGCGAAATTGCTACTAGGTCTCTGTCATTGGGCTTTTATGGAAAGTCGTATTTTGGAAGCCTTTTCGATGTATTTTTCGAAAAGTATACAACATGAAAATTGTTCGTCTCGGAAAAATGAGTCTGATGGTTTAAGAATCAGCTCAATCAGAGTTGATTTGCCATTTTTATAGTTGACCTAACAAATGTTTATGCGTATAACGATATAATCAGAAATCGCGTAACCGGTTCTCAAAACCACTAGTTTTCCAACGCGATGAAACTTCAATTTAAAATATTCTGATCTATTGTCCAACACATAAACTTTAATTTTCAAATACCATCCAGTTCCAAATCTTTAACTTTAATTCAGAAATATTTTAGAACTACTCCGAAAAATTCAGGATATTACATCCTCTCCTCATATAAAAATTTCGTCCTCGAAATTTCTCCATCCTTATGTCCAATCATTTGAAACCGAATACACATACATTACTATCTTATCTGTATTTGGAAGTCATCTCACTTTACACATCATCAAAAGTTACGTACTTCATATATCAACACAAATCATGATATTTCAATGCAAAATAAATCAAATCAATAATTTCATACCAAAATTACATCAAACTAATCACCTTAATTCATATAAATTCATAGGAATACGCTCAAACCGTTCCAAACTCATATGTCAATAGAAATGGAAATCCGAACACGAATTTCATATCGTCAATCACATGCATCATCAGAAACAAAGAACACAACACAGGTTCTTTACAAGCAATCAAATACAGTATCAAAACATAAACTTAATATGGCTTTCATAATATTACTTTCATCCATAATCTAAAATGGAACTTATTCATTTTACATCATGTCATTCTATATCATATATGTAAATAACATCAATATCAAAGTTTACATACGTACATATACAGTCGTATATACAACTTTGTATGCTGACAACACAGCATACATAACCATCACAATACTTAAAAGATTTGTGACTAATCTATAAACTTACATATGTACTCTTATAGCAAACATAAACTCTTAAACAAACAAAAACATTATTGTCACAACCAAAAGTTACACATAACCATAATACTCGTATGATGTTGATAGTCTGAAATCAATCAGTTTCTGATATCATTAAAATAGAAAACGTAAGTCAATCTCTTCCAAAACCTTCTTGAAAACGTATTTGAAAAACTCTCTTACTGTAAACAAAAATCAATTTCAAAATCCATCATTGTAAATTTGTATCGAGCATCCAACATAACTCAACAGGACGAAACATAAAAAATGCCCACTGCCCAAATCACGTGCACAGATTGGACAATGAACGAAACGATCCCCTGTCGATAGAGGTTCGGGTAGGCCCACTGCAGTTGGACAAATACCTATACAAGCGCCATGATGGAAACATATCATATCAAATTATAAAACTATAAAAATCATATACAAGCGTCGTGATAGAAACATATCATATCGTATAATATCATAAACAATATCAAAATATATCAAAATAAAAATGTAATTCTTTTGAAATATTTCTTCCCCCCAAAACATAAATATGTGTAAATAAAAAATAAATCTTTGATGCAAACTTTTCAAAATATATATTGAGCGTTTACTGTTCAGTCGTACGCACAGACCGGACAGTGTATGAACCATATCTATGAGGTAGTGGGCCAGTCATTTTCTGATGGTCTGGAACCCATAACAAGTGCCCCGGACAAGCCGGAACGAAACATATACAAGTACCATGGAGGGTCAAAAACATAAAATCATCAAACACCGTGACGGAAATAGATTTTCGAGCGTCTAGATGAAAATAAGGTTTTACAGTTTAAAAACATCAAAATCATTTTCAAGCACCGAGATTGATACATATTATCAAGCATCTCAACGAAAACATATCGATAAATCTAAAAACATGAAAACTTGAATCAAACGTCGAGGCAAAATATTTCTTTATCCTTTATAATCAAAATCAAAACATCTGAATACTTTATTTCTTTCTTTCTCCTTTCCTTTCCTTTTTTTTTTCTTTTTCAGAACACTTTTATGCCAAAAATCAAATACCAAGTTTTCAAAACATGGTTCAAAATATCAGTTCACAATTCAGACTATCAACATCATAGAATTATCTGTACCTCAGAACACATTGAATTCACATTACCTACTTATACATATACCTATATAAACTACATACTTTTAACTTAGTATATTTATATACATACATATATTCATAGTACACAAACATATACAGATAATCCAAATCACATATATCAAATCAAAATCATTGCACATCATATCGTATACTTAAGATCAAATCAAGTTTTAAATATGAGACCAATATAGTCTATACGTAATAGAAAGCTTACTCAAATGATTGAATACCATGTAGCTGCAGTCACTGACACCTAAAACATCGCTCTGATACCACAACTGTAACACCCCGCCAAAGGCAGTATGATACCGGCAGGAGACATGACCATCTCCATAAGCCTCTAAATTTACAAAAAAATCCAGCATTATGTATCCTAAAACTGAACAACCTGGATCTCAGTCCAGCATCAACACATTAAAATCATCATCTAAGGGCTCTGTGCCCATATCATCTATCAACACTCAAGTACTCTGCCCATAACATCATAAGAAATCAAAATATCTACTTAATATTTACAAACATTGTGCTCAGCACGATAAATAAAATATTAATCCCAAATCCTACACTTCTAAAGCTTATCCCCGGACACTTGCGAGGGTGACTACCGCTTGGGTGGTCCGCGTCTCGAGCATGACTTCATATTATATCAATAACAAAGTTCCATACATGTGGTGGTCAATTATCCTAACCATGCGTAAGCTCGAACTTTGCTTTCAAGAATATCTCTTATATATTCCCATCTTATCCTAAACACTTTAATCGTGTGTGTGTGTGTGTGTGTGTGTCTATATATAGTTAAAACACCAATCAATTATTCAAGTACTCACTGCATGAGTTACTTACCTAGCTTCGCAAGCACTCCAGGTCTAAGTCACATCTGTCAAAATAAATGGTGAAATACCGTCAGAATTACGATTTATCGTATTCTCAACTTAACTACGATAACTTTTGGGATAACCCAAAGAAGTCTGATTTCAATGATTTCAATTTCAGTAATCTTAAAACATCATTATAAACTAACCAATGTCATCAATTAGTTTAAATTCTCGATTTACATATTTTTAGAAAATCTTCCGTAAATATTTCTGTAAACGCTATGAAAGGGTCCCGAACCATTCGAACCTATTGGATTTATCCAATAATAATATCATATATATCTCATAATCATAACACACCATTATACAAAAATAAAACTCATTTTTATCGGAAACTTGCATATTCTATTAGATCGATCCAACTCGTTCCGTTTTAACTCGGATTCTACCAAATGCACATATTCAACACACTTATGCTCAAACAATTCAATTTATATCATTACATTACTCTACGAAACTACTGGATATATCTGAATATTAAACGGAAAACTTGAAATTTGAGGATTTTTATCGGGTGGTCTTACCGAGATTTTGATGGCATATATAGACTCCAAACGATCCCATGAACGCGTTGGAATTGACGGAATTCTGAACGGAGCTATTTTTCATTTGATGCTACTGTTCATCGTCGCATTCTCCTCTCATTTTGCGTTCAACCATGTATGGAACAGAAAATCCATCACCACCAACTTGTAGTACTCTCCGGGACCTTCGATTTGGCAGGTGGCCCGGGTAATGAAACGAAGCGACGAGCCGAGATCAGAAAATCCATGCTCACTCCTTTCTCATCTCTTTCTCTCCATTGCCGACGGTTTCAGGGCCATCGCCAGCCACCAGTAGATTCACGGTTGTCGGTCGTCTCTATCCTCACTATCGCAACGATCGGTGAAGACGGATGGCTGGCTGTCGTGCTCACAATCTCTCTCTTACTCAAACGGCGATGAGTGTGTGGATGAGTTTGGTTTCTTTTGATTTTCTATAATTACAAGAAACCTTAAGGTATTTATAGAAAATTTTTAGAAATTATATTTTGACCCCCGCTAAATTGCTACTTGGTCCCTACCTTGGGGCTTTCACGAAAATTTACATGAAAATTATTCATCTCGGAAAAACGAGTCTGATGGTTCAAGAAGCAGCTCAATCAGAGTTCATTTACCATTTTTATAGCCGAAATAATAAACTTTTACGCTTATAACGATTTAATCAAAAATCGCGTAACTAGTTCTCAAAACCATGTATTTTCCAACGCGATGAAACTTCACTTTAAAATATTTTGATCTATTTTCCATCACTTAAACTCTGATTTTCACATACCATATCGTTCCAAATTTTTAACTTTAATTCGAAAATATTGTAGAACTACTCCAAAAAAATCGGGATATTATAGTTACCACCCAAATCTACTATATGTGAAAACTTACAGAGATTGTGAAAATAACTTAAGCAACAACTTTGCTGACTCTATTCCCACTACTGAAATTACCCGAAAAAATCTTCGAGCCTGCACCAAGAAACCTTCTTCAGAACCTATGAAGACTTAGTGAATTGTATCTTTGAACTAGCACGTCGTAACCCCGATCGCAAATCTCCATTTTAGAACTCTAAAGGTTTAGAGTATTGGCAATGTTTGTAATTGGAAGATTGATGGTAATGAAACAAAGAAGATTCCTCATAAAGAATAAGACATGAGATTGAGTCTCCAATGGTGAGTGCTCTTCTACAAGTTGGAAACAAAAGGCAAAATAGGTGTAGGTAAATTTTTTCTAACACTGGTAAAAAAGCTATGCGTTTTGTTTTATAGGTAGGGCTTTTCTGTCTAAGACTGGCTTAAAAAACACGTGCAAAATGACCCAATTAAGCATGAGCATTCAAACGCATGAAGAACGCGTGGTGAACGTGAATTGATCTGCATAACCGTTCGAACGCAATATTGAACGCAACTCGAACATAAAGCCTCTAGTCTATTTAATTCGAACGTGATGATGAATGTGACTCGAACAAGTGGTCTTAGACAATTTAGTTCAAAAGGCATATAAAACGTGACACTAACGCTGAACGTCTGAACCTAACACGAACATGTGACTTGATATCTTCAACAAATGTCGTCTCATCAGCCTAGTTCTTCAAGACTAATTACAACTCAATTAACCTTGGTTTTATTACAGAATTTGCTAACACACTAGACCTAATATGGATGAATGAGATATGAATGTTTGAAAATAGATGATTAATAACTTATAAATGTAGGGATCATTTTTATCATTTTTTTAGTCGAAACATATCGACTATGGTAATTATTTTAGAGCTTATGATTTGAAATTGATAATATGTAATTTTTTTCTTGAAAAAATTATATTTTGAGAGATATTTTATTTTTAAATTTAAAGTTGGAAAAAAAACGCCAATTTTTTTTTGAACCTGTGGTTTTTTAATGGCAATCTTATGATTATATTATTTGACTATACATATTTATGTCTTTTTATATATGGATGGATTAAATGAAAAGAATCATTTATTTTTGGACTAAATTAGAAAAACCATAATGATTTTTGGACGAATTTTTGGGGAAAAAAAAAAGAATAGAAAAGAAGAATATTTAAGGGTAAATTTTAACCTACCCTAAAATGCTTTGAGATACTTTAATAATATATCTCTAATGTATTAAAATCGCAATGCATCCTCCAACTTCCATAAAATCAAATAGTTGACTAATGTTTACTTATGAAAATATTATAATACCCTCATCTTAACATAAACATATGGCAAATTATCATTTTTTCACTCAAAGTTTGGCGAAAGTCCAGTCAAATAATATTTTATAATATATCAATATCCATTCCAAGCTACTAGTTGTATATCAATTTCCACCGGAAGTTATAGAGACATTATCATTATTCCACCATTGATTTTTATAAATTGATATATTTTAGAAACTTCAGGTGAAAATTGATATATTTTAAAATCAATCAGATTTAATTGAACTTTCATCAAACTTCAAGTGGAAATAGGTAATTTCCATAAGTATATGGGCAATGATATGTACACAAAATAGTACAAAAATGAGTATAAAATCACTAAAAGATAAATAAGATTTAACTATAAGATAAATAATTATATTTGTCTTTTAGTGATTTTGTGTTTTTTTTTTTTTTATATGAAATTTTGTGGATGTATCATTTTTGTAAGTTTATTATCACTTCTATAAGATATAGTAAAATGATTAGTTAAGGACAAGTCAATTAACAAAGTTGACAATCAACTTGCCGTGAGAATTTAGCTATTCAAATTAATGATTGAATTTGTCAGTTTAGTTAAATTACTTCTTTCAAGACATTTGTGTGTTCCATCTCAAAAGATATATAATTTATAAATTATTAGTTAATGTAATGTCCATGCAACCAACCACTTGAACAAACATTATGGTGAGGGAGATTACATTAATCAACTTTGAATTTCTCATATTACAATTTTTAATAATATGTTATTACTAAAATTTAGAATATATTTATATGTATTAAATTGATTTTTTTTATAAAAAAAAAAAAATTGAAAGTAAATTTGGTCTATGGGTTTAGACATTTGAGTTATCCTATAACATAGCTAAATTTTAAATATATATCAAATTAATAAACTTATCAACTTTTTATCACTATAAGAAATATTATCATATCTGAACTATCTATTAGTAAGGTGTAAACTTATTTACTTTTCCATTCATGTGAGTAATATAGCAAAACTTTCAAGCCTCCATAAGTTGCATGTAAACATAATTTTCATATATAAAATTTGAAAGTAGATTCGATTTATTATGAGTCTAGACATTTGAATTATGCTATAATATAATTACAATCCTGACGAAATTTATGATTCTAATCTTAATAAATGATAGTTTGTGGGGGTGTTTATTAGTTTAGTTAATAAAATCTCTTGAGTGGAAATAAGAGATATGAGGTTCGAATTCCGTTCACACAAACGGTGGAGAAATTAAATTGTTATCGAACTATAATTATAAACATAAGATTGTAGTGTAATATTTTAACTATAATAAAAATACAAAGAGTTGGTGACCTAAATCGCATTAAGCATGAATGAACCAATTATATGTATAATTATTAGCATCAATAATTTTTTTTTTGGTTTTTTAAATCTCTATTTAGGGTAAAAGTTCCACCTAATTGCAAATGATGATTTTTGAAATTGCCACAATTAGAAGAAATATGCCAGAAGGTTTATTGGTTGCTAGTCAGCTTACAAATATTTGTTTAATTAATTCTTTATTATGTCCAATTTAAAAATACTCCTTTAATTTAGGGCCTTTTTTAATATAAGTTATAAGAGAACCCAAATTTAGTTTTGTATCATCTTATATCCCCAAGATTAGACTCCCAATGATAAATTAAATAGAACTACTTAAAAATCACAGGTCACACTCTTCAGGGGTAGAGATAATTATAGGGAGAGTTGACACAAACAATCGACTTGGGTACCCAAATTTACCTTAAAATTATGACATTGACTTTAGAGAAATTTCAGTTTTTAATATAAAATATGATTTGTATATATTTTTTTTTATCCTTTATCGATAGGGTTCATTTTAATAACTCGCCTAAAACCTTATAAAATTTAAGATAACTCATAATCGTCCATACTTAGGACACTTTCTAGCTTTGTAGTTGAAACTTGAAAGTATATGGAAGTATTAAATGAAAATGGGATATTTATGTATTAATTATTAAAATAAGGGGATCATGATTAAAATTTTGATTATGAGTTACAAATCACATAAGGAAAAAATAAATTATACCACTTGAATAATATCCAAAGTCCCTTTTTATTTTATAAAATCATATACTGTTAGATCACATGCAAATGATGATCTTAAAGTGGATAGCTACTTCAAAGTTATTTATAATATTTTTCATTTTCACTTATCTTTTTGATAAAATTAATCGAAATCTTCATGATATTTAAAAATTAAACAAAACATCATGTTTTCCAAAAATAATTTCTCTCATATGACAATCGGGACGTCTTCTCCTGATCGAGTCACATCCCGTCTCATTCCAATTAGTATTTGAGATGAAGAAATTGTCTGGAATCCCGACTGGTATTTTGAATTGGGATGATATATCGGCTCAAATCCTGATCGAAATTTTCATTTATGATGAAAAATCATCTCGAATTTCGGACGGGATCCCAATCGGCATTCGAGATTTTATGCAAATCCTATTATCAAGGATTTTGTAATAATAGTAATGGGATTTTGTTTAATTTTTAAATATTATGAGGGTTTTGATTAATTTTATCAAACATCATGAGATTATGCTCATTTTCCCTCAATTTAACGACAATATTGTTTACATTCTTGAAAAATCATGTAACCCTAGTAATAAGATTAAGAATTTGTCATTTAAGAGTATTAAGTAGAAAAATTAAAAAGAGTATTTTTTTCTAAAGGAATTAAAGGAGTATTTATTTTTAACTTTTGTGCTAATTATTTATAGAATAATTAGTGAGATGTTCCAAAGAAACTAACAAGTAGAATGTTGTATACTTATTTTTCATTTGTTGGTTTGTTTTGAAAAGTCAAAAACTTTAATTTAATAATCATTTTTCTTAAATATTTTTGAAGCTTGATCATAGATTGTATGTGAAATTGATGGAGCTTCCTAAGACTATATAAAGTATGAAGGAGATGTCAAAATTTCACTATCATTGTATATAAATTAAATGAGTGTGTAAGTGAATGCAAACTTGAGATAAGTCATACTTATGGAGGGCTTTTTTTTTTTTTTTCAAAAAAAAAAAAAAAAAAACTTAAATAGATATATAAATGATATTTTTGTGAAGTTTAAAATACATCTGTAATCAACATGAAATCCAAAATTTATAACTGTTGAACTCGACTTTTACAAACTACTAAAATTAACAAGTAACTCTCTTAATCTCTTATTACCATACTAACGACATATGTCATCTATTAAGGTTAAAATATTAATGACCAAATCATATTTTTTAAGGGTAATCAATCGGGATCCCGTGCGTTGTGTGAGTTATTTATTTATTTATTTATGTTTTTTTTAATTAATATATATGTGTGTTTTAATTTTAAAGTTATGCTTGTATTTTTCAATTAATAATAATTTTAACCTCCCGATACACTCTAGCACATTTATTGAATTGCATTTTAGATGAAATGCTCAACTCATGCATTGTAAATTTGAGACTGAAAAAAGAGATAAAATGTTTGTTAGCAAATAAGCTAAATATATATATATATATATATATATATATATATATATATATAAGAAAACGAGGAAAAATTAAAAATAAAGAATTGAAATGAGGAAAATTTGTGATATCATCATATAACTGACTTTCTTTGACACAACGCATCAATAATAAGAAAATAGGTCAAAGTTAAATATTTTCTGCAAACATATCTATATTACTTTTGTCTACGACAACTAATTACAGTAGAATGTATATTTTAGGGTTTTTGTTTCATGTGATATATATACTTTTGGATGTACAATAATAATAATAATAATAATGATATGAGAATTAGGAATAAAATTTATCACTTTGTATTTTTCCAAAATATTTTCATTCATGCATTCACCATGAATGCATAACAATTATTCCAAACAAAAAAATAAAAATAAAATTATAAATTGCACGGTTTTTTTTTAAGTGTTGACGTTTACTAGGGGTGAACACAATTTCGGGTCAAACCGCGAACCGCACCGAACCGAACCGCGCGGTTTGAAAAAATATTAAAAATGATTTTGAACCGCACCGAATCGAACCTCAAATTTCGGGTCGGTGTGCGGTTTTGACTCATGTCAAACCGCGAACCGCCCAAACCGCAAATTTTGACTCGAACCGCCTAAACCGCCGACCCGCGTTCAAATTAAATATTATTTTATATTTTTCTTATTCTTTAACTATGAAAATTAAGATATTTAATGATCATATAACAATATGTAATGAATAAATGAAAATTATGTAATTTTTTCTTCAATTATAATGTGAAAACACACAATTTTTTTAAAAAAATTTATAATCCAAACCGCCAACCCGAACCGCCGCGGTTTTCCTTATCAAATTTGCGGTTTCGTTTTATAATTTCCTAAACCGCTGACCCGCGTTCAAATTAAATATTATTTTATATTTTTCTTATTCTTTAACTATGAAAATTAAGATATTTAATGATCATATAACAATATGTAATGAATAAATGAAAATTATGTAATTTTTTCTTCAATTATAATGTGAAAACACACAATTTTTTTAAAAAAATTTATAATCCAAACCGCCCAAACCGCCAACCCGAACCGCCGCGGTTTTCCTTATCAAATTTGCGGTTTCGTTTTATAATTTCCCAAACCACCAACCCACGCGGTTTGAAGTAAAAAACGAAAAAACCGCCCCGAACCACACCGCGAACACCCCTAATCATGATAATTGTTGTTAGCACGTGTTTGATTCTTGAAGCAACTTAATATACCGGAGTACTTCTTCAAGTATTGTGCTCTTATCAACACAATGAATGAATAACACATGTAAATCACCAATTTCATTAATTATATTTGAAATATCCAATGAACACGAATCATTAACAAAGAACTTTGCCAATACCAAAACTAAATTGATGATAAATAATTTAATAAATTTTATCTAAATCATTTTCTATGCATTGAATCTCCACCAATTGAGGGGAAAATATTTAGAAAGCTTTTATATTATTTATATATATATAAATAAAGATATTCAATACAAATAAGGATAATTTTATACTTTCAAACCTTCCTTTCCATCTTAAAAATAAAAATAACACTATGAAAAGGAAAATGAAAAAGAAAACACCATCTTTACTTAACTACTGTGTCAAGAGAGAGGATAATAATTGCAGCTTGTGTTGTGTCTGTAGCCAGCACCTTTATAGACATAAACACCAACTCAAATTATTTGGTTCTGCTGTAAAATTCTTATTTTCTCACCTCACTGCTTCAAATTCTTCAACTTTGTTATTATATTGTTGTTGCACAAAACAAAATCTTTTTATCTGTCATATCCTCATGATCTGAAATACAAAAAACGGAAACTGAAACTGAAACTGAAACTTGGAACTCACATATACATTTACATCAAATCCTTATATTCTCTTATAAAAATGTCAGCATTTTAGCAGCCAAAGCCACAGCCACTCTCATTTAACACATTTTAAAATTCTCTCTCTTTCATCCTTATCTGCTTTCATATCTCACTCCTCACTTCAGTCATGGCTACCAAATCCAAGTAAGTACTCACTCTTTCTCTCTAGATCTGGCTTCATTTATTTATTTATTTTAAATTTCTTTATCTGGGTTGTGTTAATTTGTGGTCTATTATGTTCTTGATCTGCAAGTTATGATTTTTTTTTCCTTTTTACTAAAGCTACAATTTTTCTACAGTTTTATTTGTAATAGAGTGGAATTTTTGTTTATCTAACTTTTGTAGGAATTGTGTTGAAAAGTTTTGATTTTGATTTTTATTTTTTAGGTGGATTTCATTTCATTTTCTTAATTTTTATTTCTGATCTTAATTCATTAATTATTTTTTGAATTTTTCCTTTGGGTTGGATCTGTCCTTGAACCAGATGTGTTGTTAAAAATTAAATTACTTTAACCTCTTTGTGAATTTATGATTCAAAATTATATGCAAAGTTTCTATATATGGCATAGATTCTTATTTACTTTCAAACTGTTTGGAATTTGTTTTATATTTTAGCAAGAGTTATTTTTGCATATATATGACATTATAATTTTTACATAATGGGTTATGATTTGATAATGTAATAATGATAATATTTTGAACTTGGGCAGATCTGCTTTATCTGAAACTCCTATCAAAGCTTCACCAGCTACCCCAAGAGTGAGTAAACTTGGTAGGGGAGTGACTAAGCCAGAAACTGATTCACATTCTCCCCTGCAAAATTCTCGGCTTTCTGTTGATCGATCCCCACAATCTGTTAACTCGAAGCCCATCATTGATCGTCGATCACCAAAGGTTGCTGCAACCCACCGGCGAAGGCTGCTACTACCACACCGGCTAAGGCTACTACCCCACCTGAAGTAAGTTTTAGGAATTTACAATAACGGCTTAGTGCCTTTCTTTATCAGCATTTAAAGTGAGTTTGGTTTGTTTGGAGAAATGCCATTTTAGACATCCCATAAACTTTGAAAATCAAACCAAGGTGTTGGATTCATTGCCGTGAATGTATATGATCTATCTTCATAAAATACGACAATTAAACTGCTATGGGCAATGGAAAGTGATATTCTAGCATGAAGTGGTTCTCTTTTGCACCGGCTCTTGTGCTCGTCAACCTGAGAGTTTTGATAATAAAATGAAATGAAAAGGAAAAGAGAGCCCTGAAATGTATTTTCATGAACTTATTAATTTTTGGTTTTTGTTGGATATGAAAGATGGTCCTTAGGAATAGAACCAAACATGTCTTTAACTCTTTATCTTGAAACTATTGCATATTTTGATCTACATTGTTATTTGATTTTGATTTTCAGAAACCCCAATCACGGGTTGCAAAGGGATCCGAATTGCAAGCTCAATTGAATCTTGTTCAGGAAGATCTTAAAAAGGCAAAAGAAAATATAGAATTAATTGAGAAAGAGAAGGCACAAGCAATTGATGAACTAAAAGAAGCTCAAAGAGTTTCTGAAGAGGCAAATGAGAAACTGCAAGAGGCTTTGATTTCACAAAAGCGTGCTGAGGATAATTCTGAGATTGAGAAGTTTCGGGCTGTTGAAATGGAACAGGCGGGAATTGAGGCAGCCCAGAAAAAGGAAGAGGAATGGCAGAAGGAGATTGAAGACGTGAGGAACCAACATGCTTTGGATGTAGCTTCTCTTCTGGCTACTACACAGGAACTCCAGAGGATAAGGCAAGAACTGGCAATGACGACCGATGCAAAGAACCAAGCATTGAGCCATGCTGATGATGCCACTAAGATTGCTGAGATGCATGCTGAAAAGGGGGAGATTCTCTCATCTGAGTTGACCCGACTGAAGGCCTTGCTTGATTCACAGCGTGAGTCAGAATCTATTGAAAATAGGGAGCTGGTGCTGAAGCTTGAGGAGGAGATAGATACTTCAAAACAAGAACTTGAGAAAGCTAAAACTTTTGAGAAAAAGCTGATGGAAAGTGAAGCTTCTATTGAACAGCTTAATGTTGAGCTAGAGGCTGCACAGATGGCTGAATCTTATGCTCGTAATTTAGTGGAGGAATGGAAAACCAGGGTTGAGGAATTAGAAATGCAGGCTGTGGAAGCGCATAAGTTGAAGAGATCTGCATCGGAGTCCTTGGATTCAGTCATGAGACAACTGGAGGGAAGCAATGATAAATTGCATGATGCAGAATCTGAAATTGCTGCACATAAAGAGAAAGTGGGATTGTTGGAAATGACAATTGGAAGGCAGAAAGGAGATCTTGATGAATTAGAATGTAGACTTATTGTGGCTGAGAATGGAACTTCTGAAATGGCAAAAACAGTTGAGTCTTTGAAGTCAAAGCTGGAGACTATGAATGAGGAGAAAGCTCAGGCATTGAACAATGAGAAGCTCGCAGCCTCTAGTGTTCAAAACCTATTAGAAGAGAAACATAAACTCATAGACGAGTTGGAAAATTCCAGGGAAGAAGAGGAGAAGAGCAAGAAGGCAATGGAAAGCTTAGCTTCTGCCTTACATGAAGTCTCTGCTGAAGCTAGGGAAGCCAAAGAAAAGCTTTTATCCATTCAAACTGAGCATGAAAGTTACGAGGCACAGATAGAAGATTTAAGATTGGTCCTGAAAGAAACTAATGAGAAGTATGAAAGCATGCTTTATGATGCAAAACAGGAGATTGATCTTCTTATTAATACCTTTAAAGAATCAAAGGATGAATTCAAGATATCCAAGGCTGAGTGGGAGCAAAAGGAACTTCATTTGGTGGATTGTGTGAAGACATCAGAAGTAAAAAACTCTTCACTGGAAAAAGAAATAAATAGGCTGGTCAGTCTGCTCAAAGAAACTGAGGAGGACGCTTGTGCCACAAAAGAGGAAGAAGCTCGGCTGAGGGATAGCCTAAAGGAGGTTGAAGCTGAGGTGATTTATCTACAGGAAACTCTTGGGCAAGCAAAGGGCGAGAGCATGAAACTGAAGGAGAGTTTGTTGGACAAAGAAACCGAGTTGCAAAGTGTCATTCAAGAAAATGAGGAGCTTCGAGCTAGAGAAGCTGATACTGTTAAGAAGGTTGAGGAGTTGTCTAGGATGCTCGGAGTAGCTATGGCCAATAAGAAAACTGAGGAAAATGGTGAGCTTACAGACAGCGAAAAAGACTACGATCTCCTTCCCAAGGTTGTTGAATTCGCGGAAGAGAATGGACATGCGAGAGAAGAGATGCCTAAAATGGAACTTCTAGTGCAAGAATGCAAGGAACAGAAGATGGAAAATTCCGAAGAAGAAAATAATGGCATGAATGATGAGACTGTTGAAATGGCGGCTGCCAAAACTGAGAATGTCAATGGAAAGCCGAAGGAAGATGAAACCAAAGAGAAAGAAGATTATTCAGTAGAAGTTGAATTCAAGATGTGGGAGAGCTGCAAGATTGAAAAGGAGTTTTCACCGGACACAGAGCCAGAGCAGGAGTCCTTTGAAGAGGAAACGAACTCAAAGGTGGAGGGCGGTGAAACCTTTGATCATATTAATGGACCATCTTCTACAGAAAACATTGAAGATGGCGGAAGCTCACCGTCAAAGCAACAGCAGCAGCAGAAGAAGAAGAAACCATTCATGCGAAAGTTTGGAAGCTTACTGAAAAAGAAGCAGGCTAGCAACCAGAAGTAGAGGAAGAAAATCACTTGTGGCCTGACTTAGCTGGACTAGCAGGCAGGTATATTGGATACTATCTTGCACCTTATTGTGTTTGCTTTGCATCTGAGATTAAAAATGACAAATCTTGTATTATGTTTAGTTTTCTTTTAAGGGGTTTCTCTTTTTATCTTGTATGTTCTTTTTTCCCTGCCCTTCTTTAAACCATTCATGTGGTCACTTCGATTTGTATTTTGCTTTGCTGTCAATCATTTGTACACAGAAAGGTTATTTGTTAGTGTTGCATAGTGATGGAAAACTGGTTAGCAATTTATTTTGTGGTGTGTAATGTGATTGCTGCCTGCATATGAAATCTCAACAATTGTTTTATATGAAGTCACAAGTGCTTTTGAATTGCTAATTTGGTATGGTGCTTGAGAACCTTGTTAGGGTTGTTATGACTCAATGCACTTGAGTTGGCATGCTCATCCTTAGGCCCAAGAGGTTTCTCTATAGTGTAGAGCAACTTCTCGGATCCCAAGACAATCCTGAGATTCATTTCCCAGTCTGGAAAGTTTGCGCCATTAAAGACATTTTTGCCATGATTATGTCTCTAATACTCAACTTTCTTGTCATCTTAATTGCAATAGTCAAACTATTCAATTAACGATGTATGGGTACAGTCTAACTGTTACAAGAAAAATAATTAAATATTAGTCCAACTAATAAATATATAAAATTGATGAAATAATTTGAAAGCGCGTATTTGGCAAGTATTTGAACGAAATTGCAAATTCAAAACTAGCCTCACACTATTTTTCGGCGAGCCTCTAACCCTCTGTTGAGTACTCGGGAAACCTAGTTTCCTAGTGGGCTAGGATCCCGTTAAATAAAGCACAACTTTGATATTGGCCAACAAGCTGTATGATTTTTAACTAGGTAGATCTCTAAGATCAATTGGATCTCATCCAATTCCTAGATCCGGTAGGTGGACTTCCAAGTCCGAAACATATATATAATATATATGCCAATATATCCAATATATTTTCCTAACCTTTTCCTCTGAATCAAGTAAGCCTTGGCTTTGGCACAACAAGCTTAATGATTCTAGTTAAGCAAGACCCATTGACTTTGGAAAGCTTCGTAATCCATGTCGATGAACAAGAAGGGATCTTGACTTTGGCCAACAAATCACAACTTGCCCAAGACATGCAATATGGAACAAAGCCTTCATGATTCAAACACATTCGCGATGGACAAAGGTCTTGACTTTGGCCAACAAACCAGTGCCAATCTTGGATCTTGAGAATGAATCACTCAATGGAAGGAAAACGCTTAATATTTGTTGAGGATTTTTCGCGTAATTGGCAACCAATTAATTATCTTTGATTAGGTCTCATCATACACCCTTAAGCATGCATTCTAAAAGCATAATAAGGCGCGATAAATAAATTAATAATGATATCCGGATGGATATCTCACAAATTGTTCCTAGAACAAATCACTCCATTTCCTCTCCCCGGCTAGCACTATTCTAACTTCTACCCAATTACATAATACATTAAAGAAACCTCATTTACATTGAGGGGAATTGGTGATAAGAGAATTACAAAGAATCAAGAGATAAAGGCTGGACACGCAGGTCCAATTTAATAAATTATAAATTTATTACAATAATTTCCAAAATTGCCCTTACCCATCTAATATCCATCCGATATACATTATTCATACAATACATCCATGTATTCACACAAAGCATGTTATTCAATCAATCTAATCCAATTAATTAATCTTTGAATTAAGTGATCATCCAATGTTCAAACAACGATTTAATTTGCGCGAGTCCAACTCGTTTAAGAATAAGTACTTAAAGTACGAATTCTTGAATTATATCGAACTACAATTTTAATCCAATTTATTTTGTATTCAATACTAATTCTTTATTTAATTCAAAATCAAATAATTACACTTTTAATGCGCCTTTGCGACTTAGATTCTAAATCTAATCTTAATGGGTCTCAAAGCCCAATTAACATCCAATGTCAATTTAATTAAAGTCCAATGGGCTTTCAATTAATTTATTAAGACATGGACTTTGGCAACCAAAGCTCAATAAGGAATCACCATTTGCCACAAAATTAATTTTGGCCCATTAGGCCCAATTAATTATTTAAAGGCCCATTTATTATATTTGGACTTAATGGAATGGTTTTGGCCCAATTTGGATTTGATCCAATTGTCCTAAACCAACTTAGCCCAACAAAGCCCATTAGGCCCAAATACAACAATTTTAGCCCAATTCCAAATTAAGCCTAATTAATTAAATTCTAATATTCCAAATTTCACAATTTAATTAATTAAAGTGTATAGCCATAATTAATTATTCAGATTAACATTTCCAAAATACCAATTTGCATAATTAATCATGCTTTAATATTATCAATACATGTCCAACATTATTGAAACAAAATCAAATCATTTACATGCTCTAATGCTCACGGCAATCATGGTAATTTTTCATTAATTTTGATTTCAATCCAATTAAATCAAAAATCAATTTATCCATGTATTTTAAACTCATCCAATGATCTAAAATTCAAAATCACCATGAGCTAGGGTTCATGCTTACATTCGGCCAAGCCTATGTATTTGGGGAAAATTAATCCAATTAATTTTTATAAAATTGATCATGCATAACTCTAAGTTAACATTATTTAAGCATACTCAAACAAACAATTTGATTAAATCATGCTCAAATCAAAAATACCAAAATTTTAGATTAAGAACCCTAATTCAATTTCATGCTCAAATAGGCTCATGATACCATTGTTGAGTTCTAATGAAAAAACCAAGATCATTTAAAGCATAAAATCATGTGAATACGTAATGAAGTATAACGGAAATATACTTACAAAGATCGGTTGGATGGATGTGTAGAGTTCAAAATTTTTGCTTCCATTGAAGTTGCTCCAAGATCCTCCAATGTTGAGTGCCAAGCTCCAAGCTTTGAAGAATGGATTCCAAACTCTTGGGATTGTTTCCCTAACACATTTGTATGATTCCTTTGAGTGCTAGCTCTTGAAAAATTTGCAATAAATTCTTCCTAGTGTTCTTATTACATTCGGCAAAATGCAAGAAGAAGGGAGAGAGAGAGAGTCACGGTTTTTTGCAAGAAAAAATGAGAGAGAAAAGTGTTTCCTAATTTGATTTCTAAAATCAAAAAGCCATAAACCAAAATCAAATTTAGGTAAAGGTCAATCGCCTTTCACACTAGTGTATTAAACAAGTCACCAACACTATCTACTTCCATCAACAAAAAGGTGATGAGATAGACTAGGTGATGTGACTTGTGATGTGACTTGTGGGCCCCACTTTCATTCAAAATCCGAGTGGGCCCGCAAACACTATTAAAGTCGTAATTGAATCAAATTTAATTTAAATAATTATGCATAGCAAAATTACTATTAAAGTCGCTCTCGAATTAATTCTAAATGAATTCGTTCGCCCGAATTAAAATCCAATTTTAATTCCGTTATGAAATCTAATTTCATTTAATATATCAAATATATTATTTTATCGATTAATTCCAAATTAATCGTTCTCTCTCTATTAATGAATTTTATCCCAGATAAAATCTCGCCGTAATTAATCCTAGATTAATTTTCTCTCTCTTATAATTAATCCTAGAATAATTATGTTCGAGTCATACATCATCGGTGAATCTTCGAGAAGGGACCCATGAGATCCCTGGATATGTTGGCAGTAAATCCGGTCGTCGGACTATCCGAAAACGTGCGTACCTCGTACCACGTTCTTACCGATTTATGAGACTTGGTTGTTGCTTCTTGCAAAGCGCCGTGCCTACCCAATTCTCTAGAAATATTCTTTAAGGAATATATAATCTTTGTCAGGCGTAGTAGACGTAGTATTGCGATCCAGTATCAGATGTCACATGGAAGGCCTGGGGCTGGAATAGTGTGTGTCCCGTACGAAGCATATATCGGATCACTAGCAACTAGTCTCTTTAATCGGATAATCATGACATTGTCATATTATCCCGATGGTTGCAATACATTAGAGTACCAGTTTTGTATCCCTGCGTGATCATCATCTCCATATGACTGAAGTGATACTTCTGTCTTGACATCACACCCAATACACTACGATTCTCAATAAACCCAGAAGAGGCGTACACAGAACCTATTAAAGTCCCGGACGACCAAAACCAAAGCGTATTGATTGTCGCAAGTACTAGTGATGCAAGTCTCAGGTTAA
This sequence comes from Zanthoxylum bungeanum, assembly GCA_019454045.1. Classification (NCBI taxonomy): domain Eukaryota; kingdom Viridiplantae; phylum Streptophyta; class Magnoliopsida; order Sapindales; family Rutaceae; genus Zanthoxylum; species Zanthoxylum bungeanum. The sequence continues at coordinate 101,180 of SKCR01022919.1, read as the reverse complement.
GACCAAATACACCAACCCTGATTCGGATTCCCATAGACACATAGTCATACTATAATGTGATTCTGATGGGTCTGTCCAAAGCGAAGCTGTTTCCGTACCATCGGTAAACACAACCTCATATCGCACTTGCATAAGTATCCAATACTGAAATATATGAGAACTATATTGTTACACTTCCATAACACGCACAAGTGCAATACTAGTCTATTCTGCATAATCGATGTCCAGTCTCAATAATACTACGACTAAGGATATTTAATGATTAAACCTTTGTGGATTGATATTGTATCATATCTTATAATCCGAAACTAATTATAAGGACTTTTATCATTTATATATTTAAGTAATCTAATTACAAAATGATAAAATGCAATTTCATTGTCACATAGTTAATTGTACAAAAACCACAATGTCTTTTACAAATAGTGACGATATGGGTCATAATTGTCCAACAGTTTACCCAAGCTAGTCCTCAAAAATGCGAGCCATGGGGTAGTAACACTCCGGCCTCGGGGGTTTGATAATGACACCCAGGATTGGCGTGCCACTAGGGGTTCGCGCGTTTCCCACATGTGCCTCATCCCTTGACGCGTTCTGGATCCTCAAAGGTGAAAAGAGTCAGTTCAGAACACTTCCACCCAGGGGTTTGATAATGACACCCGAGATTGGCGTGCCATGGTCTTGGTGCCCTTCCCGACCACCAATCACCCCTTCGCATCGAGCACATCCCAAGAATATTGAACACAACTTTCGCATTTGATTAACAAACAAGTAAGATAGACAAGTTTCTTAAAAAAATGAGAAAGTTTTATTAATATTCAAGGGGCCTACTGCCCTTCTTACAACTCTTTGTGAGTCATTTTGAGAGAGGCTTTTACAATACTTTCTTCTGGTTCTTGTCTTGGAGTCCGACATGTCCTCGAGTCACGGTTTCTTCAGATCTGTCTGGTCTGAACTGGATTTTGAACTATGCTCACAGGGTCTGCTGCACCGAACGTTCCATAGGCGTTGCTGAACAATGCATTTTCCCAAGACCTGCATATATTGAGCAAAATCTGGAAACCCAGCCGAGGTCTTCTGTTCTGACTCCCTGTGGTCCTCCCCACACATTTTTTCTCATTTTCTCTCATTCGGGGAGACCACCACACCATTGTTGGACAATTATGACCCATAGCGTCACTATTTGTAAAAGACATTGTGGTTTTTGTACAAATTAACTATGTGACAATGGAAATTACTATTTTATCATTTTGTAATTAGATTACTTGAATATGTAAATGATAAAAGTCCTTATGATTAGTTCTGGAATATAAGATATGAGACAGTATCAATCCACTAAGGTTTAATCATTAAATATCCCTAGTCGTAGGATTATCGAGACTTGACATCGATAATACGGAATAGACTAGTATTGCACTTGTGCGCGTTGTGGGAGCATAACGGCATAGCTCTCATATATTTAAGTATTGGATACTTATGCAAGTGCGATAGGAGGTTGTATTTACCGATGGTACGGGAACAGCTTCGCTCTGGATAGACCCCTCGAAATCTCATTGGTAGTATGACTATGTGTCTATGGGAATCCGATTCAGGGTAGGTGTATTTGGTCTTAACTTGAGACTTACATCGCTAGTACCTGCGACAATCAATACGCTTTTGTTTTGGTCATCCGGGACTTTAACAGGTTCTGTGTACGCCTCTTCTGGGTTTATTGAGAATCGTAGTGTATTGGGTGTGATGTCAAGATGGAAGTATCACTTCAGTCATATGGAGATAATGATCATGCAGGGATACAAAACTAGTACTCTATTATATTGCAACTATCGGGATAATATGACAAGGTCATGATTATCCGATTAAAGAGACTAGTTGCTTGTGATCCGATATATGCTTCTTACGGGGCATACACTATTCCAGCCTCAGGCCTTGCATGTGACATCCGATACTGGATCGCAATACGCAATACTACGTATACTACGCCTGAAAAAGATTATATATTTCTTAAAAAATATTTCTGGAGAATTGGGTAGGCATGACGCTTTGCTAGAAGCCAACCATGTCTCGTAAATCGATAAGAACGTGGTATTGGGTACGCACGTGTTCGGATAGTCCGACGACCAGATTTACTGCCAACAGATCCAGGGATCTCATGGGTCGCTTCCCGAAGATTCACCGATGACGTATGACTCGAACATAATTAATCTGATATTAATTAGAAGAGAGAGAAATTTAATCTAGGATTAATTACCGCAATGGAATTTTATCTGGGATAAAATTCCATTAGAAGAGAGAGCACGATTAATTCGGAATTAATCGATAAAATAATATATTCGATATATTAAATGAAATTAGATTTCATAACAAAATTGAAATTGGATTTTAATTCGGGCGAATGAATTAATTTAGAATTAATTCACGAGCGACTTTAATAATAATTTTGCGAGGCATTATTATTTAATTAAATTTGATTTAATTAAGTCGCAACGGAAAATTCGTTAATTCAGAATTAACGAACCCGAGCCTGGGATGTGTTTGCAGGCCCACTCAGATTTTGAATTAAGTGGGACCCACATCAAGTCACATCATTGGTCACTTTTGTGATGTGAGTCAAGTCACTTTTGTGATGGAAGTCACATCAACTTTTGTGATGTGTGTCAAGTCACTTTTTGGTGATGGAGGTGGTTGAGAGCATTAAATGAATTTTTGCTCTCAACACACTTGTTTTGGTTTTTGGAAAATCATAACATACACAAAATTGAAAAACAAAAAAAAAACTCTTTCCCTCTCCAACTCTCTCATTGCCGAGAATAGCAAGGCACCAAAGGAAGAATTTTGTTGCAATTTTCTTCAAAAGCTAGCACTTAAAGGATCATATAAAGGTGATAGGGAAACATTCCCTAGAGTTTGGAATCACAAACTTCAAGCTTGGAGGTTCAACCTAAATCAAAGTGGAGCTTGGAGCACTTCTAAAGGAGCAAAAATTTTGTTATCAACACATCCAATAAACCGATCAAAGTGAGTATAATTTCTGCAACTTAACTTTAAGTATTCATATGTTTCATGCTTATATGTTCTTGGGAATGCTCTTAGAGACTCAACAACCAATTGAGGGGGGGCCTACGGGATATCATCCTATGCCCTTGACTGACTTGTTCCCTGACCGATCCTTCAATACTACCAACCAGTAGAACTGAGGACTCTAGCAGACCGAACAAGCATGGCGCTTACCCTTTGAGGGACTTGTTCAGCCACCGCCAACGGACGTCACCCATCCACCACGTTACATTCCATTCCACAAATCAATCCTAATGGGTGGCCGTTGGCTAACCCTCTTACATTCCATTCCACAACTCAAAAAAAAAAGCTTCTGCTACCAACCCTCATTCTTCCTGCTAACCATTTCCTTCTCCCGTTCTGACCAACTTCTTCCCATTCCTTTCCCCTTTCATCCATTATGCTGCTCCAACAACCCACGGTTTCCACCTTATACCATCGTCTTACTACAGAATTTACTTTTTGCTCTTTCCCCACAGACGGCGCCAACTGTTGACGGATGATTTTCGTCCCAGGGATAGTTTCGAGATAATCCTCCCGAGAAAAACACACAAGTTGACAAGAGAGTTTTAACGTGGTTCGGCGGAGCAAATCCAGCCTACGTCCACGGGCATAAAATGGTGGGGGTTGTTTTATTACCAAAACTAACTCAGCCGACATGTTCTGAAAGAGGTCCAAGTGGAACCTTGCAGTTTATCGACTTTTACAAGTAATGTTCATTCTCTTTTTGTTACAAATTCGCTATCCCTTACAATGGATCTAACTTTCCTTTATATACTTATATATAAGGAGCCTTCAAGATAATTTTGGCGCCAAAAACCCTAACTAATATGTTGCTTAGCCTTCCTTGAAAAAAAAAATTATAAAAAAATCCCCCAAAACCTTATGATATATAAGTTATTTCCGTAGTTATTATGGTAATTATGTCTCGTACTAATTTTAGATTGAGTGGGAATAACCTACTATGTGACTTTAACACTACATTGATGTATGATTTTTCTTGTCTTTTAATGAAGTAAAGACATCCTTATTAGAACTCCATTCATTATATTTATTTATTTAGGGGATGAATATGCTCTAGCTTTATAAGAATAATATTATATATAACACTTCCAATTTGACTCGTTATGAAACTATAACCACACTTGTGAAAAGCAAGCAACTTGAAAATTTTCATTCAGTAAAACTTTAGATAATCTAATCAAATATCTATTACTTTTCAAGTTCTAAATTAACAAGAGCAAAACAAAGCTCATTATTATTCTCGAGTCGCCTAAAAGCATATAGCTGCACATTGGATCCAACATGAAGCTGATTCACAGGATTGCACACAACCTGTCCATACCAAGTTGTAAAAAGATTAAGAGTATAATTACTTGTCATGTCCCATCTCCTCAATGTAACCTCTGTCACTTCACTAAGACATGGCTGAATCAATTTAACATTCTTCATTTTTTCTTTTCTTTCATCAACTCTCTCCTTTTCCTCTGCCTCCAAAAAATTATTCACCATCTGTTGTGATGGTATGGAGAATCGATTATTACCCTTTATTATATCACAGTGCTTCAATTCTTTCTGGATCACAAGCACAACTCTTGAACCACCCATCCTTCTTTAATCTTGTTCTTGAATCTTTCCGGCATCTCCGGTACCACTACTTGTGCTGCTGCCGCTTTAGCCTTAGCCTTTATCCTCTTATTCTGCTTCTGCTTCAGCTTCTTTGGCTTAATTATCTGATCAAAGGGTCTCTTCTTGTTTTGACGATCATCAAGATCAGCTTGTGGTTGCGGGGGCTTGCTGCTGCATGGCCCACTTGTAATTCTTTTAGGAACATGAAAGTCCAAGACTCTGGGAATCTCAGTCTTCGAGGCCGCCGCCGCTCGTTCTTTAACTTTCTTGTTAACAAATTCTCGGACGATTATCTCAGTTAACAGTTTATCTTTCAAATGTTTATCCCCATTCGATGCTTCATCTGCCTTTCTCAAAAGACGCTCGAAAGACCCACCATCATCGTTAATCTTAGAACTAATCATCATTGAAACAACACAGAAGAAATCAATATTAAACTTAAATTTGCAAGAAAATTAAACCAGAGTATTTATAAGTGAAAAAATAAAATATTAGTCCTGAGCGAATAGGGTTTCCTAAAATCAATATTAAACGTCATAATATTGTTGTGTGAAGATAAGCAGGGGGTCCTTGAAATTCGGAAATCTTGTCCTGATACAATTAGGAATGCTTGCTTCAAATTACCTTCCTAATTTGAGACAAGGAGCATTTGAGCTAATTTTGGCGCCAAAACCATTACCTGAATTCAAGGGGAAAGCCAAGAGATTATCCGAGAGAAAGACTTTATAATTTTTATGGATTTAATTTATAAATTTAGAGAGATATTTCTAGTGGCAGTTTCCCTGAATTATATAAACCTTGGACCATGCTGAATAAATTGCCCCCCACACTATCCCATGCCGCCTTAAAGAAATTAAAATTAAATCCATCAGGCCTTTGAGCTTTTGAGCCCTAAAAATCCCAAACAACAGCACTTTCAGAGAGCTAGAAGAAAGTGAATCCAACTCTTTATAATTCAAGCTCCGCATTGATGGATAATAAGGAGAGCCTGCCGAGTAAAGATTTGAGGAAAAAAAAAGTCACCTCTTCTTTTATCCCTGGAGGATCCGAAATTCGAATACCATTAATGTAGAGAGACCCCATATAGTTTTTTCGAAATCTGTCATTTGCCATATTATGAAAGAACATATATAGTATTATTAACTCCTAGCTTAAGCCAACAAGCCCTGCTCTTTTGTTGCCAAAAGATTCACGTTGCCTTTTCCCCCCCCACAATTGACTCTTTAAAGAGAAAAGTGTAGAGGATTGATTCCTTGGAAGAGTGGAGGAAGACTCATCACTGATCTCCAGAGAATTTATTTCAGTTTCCAATTTATCAATATTGATTTCAATATGCCCAAAAGTCTCTTGAGATATAGATTCGAACTTATGCCACTAATTAGAAACCTGATCCGTGAAAGAAGGATGATCCAACCAACAGTTTAAGAACCTAAATGGCTGGGGACCCCAATTACATTTTGAAGCTTCAAGAAGGATAGAGGAGTGATATGATAAGCTTCCAGGCAGTCCCCATTGTTTTGAATTAGGCGAAATTCTCAACCAACTTGAATTCATAATGAATTTATCAATTCGACTTGCTGCTATGGCATTCCTCCACATAAACCTCCTCTATGAGAGGCAAATCCACCAAATTAGCTTAATCTACCAGATTTGAGAATAAAGATGAACCGTGAGATAGTCTAGAGTGTTTTGGCTTTCTTTCGGACAAGCAAAGAACTATATTGAAATCGCCCCCAACTAAGAATGGAGAGTCGGATGATTGCTTCAAATCAAGAAGAGTTTTCCACAAACTCTCCTGATCACCAACATCACAAGGAGCATAAATATTGCAGATTCTACATCTCAAACCCGAAATTAACAAAACACCTTCAATAAGAACCCATCCCGAGCCATTAGAAGTGGAAAGAATTGAGAAAGCTTTCTTATCCAAAAAAATTGCCAAACCACCTGCAGAGTTAACAGCCATAACATCAACACATTCCACTTCTGACGAACCCCCACAACCTCGTAATAAATCTGGCATCAATCGGATTAGCAAGCTTTGTTTTTGAAAAAAAAAAATACCTGGTTTATGTTTGGCAATTTTCTGCCTTACCACTTACTGTTTTAATTTTGAATTTAAACCTCTAATGTTCCATCTTATCACAGTCGTAATAAAGTAAGAAGATACCCAATTGAAAGGTCAAAACAAGTGATGCTTCAAGAGGTAACTCTTATAGGAGCGAAGCGGTGTTTACCGCTATGTCTATGACGTCGGCGATCACGATACTGTTGGGCTCACAATCCGTAAAGAGTACGGATAGCTCATGTGGACTAACGGAAGAATAAATGAGTCGTCACTCAGTATAAGACACTGAGAATCATTTAACACCACACTACACCCCTCGCAAGATCCGACCGTAAACCTGTTTAGATTCAGAATGGTCTCTTACTGATGCCACTATAATATCCAGGATCAAAAGAAGTATCGCCATATCTTATAATACATTAACACAACAGTTTTATATAACATGCAATAATCATCAAATAACAAAGACATAAATTAATTATTAAAGCAGTAGTAAAATAAGCAGAATAGAATATATATATATATATATACATATATATCTTGTTGGCCTAGCTTCGTAGAAGACTGGCCAGACATGAACAAATCTCTAATGGGCCCCGCTTCTGCCTACTCTCATATTTTCCTTTCCAATTTCTCAATCTTCTCTATCATGGTTTTCATGTATGTCTGGGTTACCTCTTTTTCTTTTCGTGCATGCTACTTTTCCAACTGCAAGCTCTCTTCCACCATTTACATCCACTCCACCATTGTCTTATTGTGTTTGCTATTTTTCGTACTGTATCCCCACAAACTGCGCCAAATATTGACGACTGTATCTCTTTCAAAAGGAAATATGTGAAATTAACCCCTCGAACAAACCTCCCCACGCAGTGAATTTGTTTGGTTAGTAAGAAATCAAAAGAAAATTTAGTAAACAAATAAGAAAAACATAGAGACAATGATTTATGTGGTTCGGCGTTGATTGGATCCAACCTGCGACCACGGGAGAAATGAGGTGTTTTTTATTACTCGCTAGGTGTCAAGACCGACCCGAGCCACAAGTGGGGGATGGTGATACAAGAATGCAAAAAAATTAGCCACTCGGGTCTTACAACAAGCTCGGTACAAATCTATCAAATGGTCGGGTGCTGACCTTATTTCTCTCTATCTATAACTAACTCTTCAACTCTCAGCTTCTCTCTAAGTGGTGATATGTAAAATTTGTCAACCCCTGAATCTAAGACTCTAACCCATTTATATAGGCTTTCAAATCCACTATTCTAACAACCTATGATGTCAGCCGTTGTCACCAGGCCATCATCGCCCTCATGCTGTTTTCCCCAACCACTCAACAAATAGATGTATTGCCATTGGGTTCAACCACCACAGCCAGCGGAAACCCATCTTTATAAACTCTTAACCACTGCTACACACTTTGTTGATGCGACAATCTATTACTAAACTAATATTTCATTGTTTCGTCCTATGAATAACTGACAATCTTCTTCTATTGAGAGTCGTTGATCAACTTCTATTATCATTAGCCTTTTAGAAGCCCAAACTCCCAGATAGGGCTTATGTCATGGGACATATCCCTTCAGAAGCCCATCTCATCACTTAAGGCATGCATCATATGTCTTAAATATAGATTAGCCTATGATCCCATCTTCGCTCCTCGAGTCGATATATCGAGGTAGATGATATTGTCAAAGCTCTCTCTAATATTCTCAACCAGGTCGGGTCAGCATACATGGACATCATCAGGTCGGGTTCAACAAATTCTCTGATAACCCTAAATCCATCATTCCTTCATTAGGTCGGTCGGTATGGTAACTCATTTCATCCCTAACACGCTCTGCCGTTTGGGTGAACTCATTTGTACAACATGGTCGGGTCCTTCTGTAAAACTCCATCTATGTCTTCAGGCCCCTGGGCCTCTACTATCTATTTTTAGCCAAGTATAATACCCATTCTACCCTCCTCGGTATTTGAGTATTACTTAAGGTGAAAAATCACTATCAACATATATATTGACGCGAAACTCACTTGGAGGATTAGGCCAAGCAAACCTCTCGCAAAGGATAGAATCTCAAGAATCGCGAATTTGATTTTGCTAGAACAAAACCCTTCCAAGGCCACAAAGAAAACCCACAAAGAACTTGTCTTTGAGAACCCTTAAGATGATTTCTTGTAGTGTTCTGCGAGCACGGAGACGCCACCAAGGTTGCCACGCCTTAGATAAGTCAAAGCTGAAACAAAGGGGAATCCCCCACTTAAGCTTTAATTTTGGCAATAGCTATTTCTTTGAGAAGAAAATTCGAAATTGTTAAGTTTTTTTTATTGAAGAAAATAAAGATTATAATATATAGGACAAGCTAAATTTATTAAAATGTCCTTAAAAGTAAATGGACCAAAAAGACATAAAACTACCCAAAGGCTATTTAGAGGTCAAGCCCTTAATAGTCATTTCCTAAATAAAATAAATATCTAAGCTAAGATATTTAAAATAAGTTTCAGAAATATCAAAGGAAAAGGTCAACAAAATACATAACTTTTACAAAAATACCTATTAGGTCCTTGATGAGTGGTAAATGTATCACTATTTCCCACTAATTTGACCTAATATTTTGTATAGTTTCTTGAGTTTTGCGAATATTTTGATGTGTTTTGTGCTATTTTGTAGATAAATAAAGTTTCAGGACTCTCCGGAATCAAATCAGGGCCAAAACAGTGAAAAATGGATAAAAATAGCAAAATTGTAATTTGGGCGTCGCGACTGCTAACGTGCGCCAGGACACGTGGACTAATCAGATAAGTTTTGCTAAAATATGCCATCTGTTAACGTGCACTGAATCTGCTAATGTTCGCCTGCCACATGTCAACATCACAACAAATCATGCTAACATGCGTCGGACACGTGTCATCATCACATGCTACCGAAAATCATCATCGCCATGTCATCAATGACGTTAGCACAATAATTCAGTCAGTGCCACGTCAGCATAATTATTGAGATAATAATTCAGCCATGCCACGTGTCACCATCTCAGCTAAAGTTCATGCCACGCGTCGCGACGGGCAGGCCATTTTATGCCTATAAATAGAGCCGAATTTCAGAATTGAATTCATATTTTCTTCTATGTAATTCTTTAAGAATTCTCTGAAGATTGTTTCTTGTTAGTTTATTTACAGCTTTCAGTAATTAATTTCCGCATTTGCACTTTCTTTTCTTTACTTTTCAGTCTTTACTTTCTGCAATTTACTTTTACGCAACAGTACTTTCATTTCTTTACATTTCAAGTATTTACTTTTCAGTAATGATGAGGTAACTCCCCCTTGCTGGGGTAAAAGGTAAAGCTTTTATTACTAATATTTAGATTAATCTCCCATAATTATAATATATAAACTAGTTAAAACTTGACTAAACTGGATACCACCTGATTGGTCAGTTGGTAATATTTGAAATTGGTTTTAACCTGACTAAACTGGATATCGCCTGATTGGTCGGTTGGTAATTAATTATAAATTTGACTTAATCAGGTTACCGCCTATATAGCTGGTTGGTAAAATCACGCAAAGTTAATATATTATATTAAGGGAGATATCTAAAATAGTAGTGATAAAAGTGGATCATTTAACCCCCAATATTTTCTTTTATTGTAATTTTACATTTTTAATTTTCAGCAATTACTTTTCCGCCTTTACCTTTCCGGCATTTACTTTTCAGCATTTATTTTATGTCTTTTATTTTATTTAAGTTCTTACTAGCCGTAAATATGTGTCGTAGCTAAACCTGTTATCTGAGGTTGTAATGAATTCCAATATCACCGGTTTATAAGGGTTATTTTATAGTTTGGGTAATATAAAGGTTTACTTATTAAGTCTTAAGCTTAATGCTTTTTGTTAACTGGCCATTAATATGATTGATCTGGTAAATTTAAAATAAACTTGACAAATGAATTTTAGGTTTCAGCCTTAGACTTAATAGCCCACGATCTTCCTTGATGATAGATAACCCTTCAATAGATTTCCTTACAGGATAGACATATACATGTCGGGCGGGGGTAACCACAATTGGAACTTAATCTTAATGAATTCAGGTAACTTGGTTGACTTAGACATATGATTAATTGGGTTACACTGGGTATTTGCATCTGATCATCGACAGAGGCTTTTGCAGAATTTCGTGTTCCAGGTAGGTAAACCAATATATTACACAAACATGAAATAACCATTTCATCTTTAAAAAATATATTGGAAAGATTCACAACCCTGGATAGTTTCTTAATATTGAATTTTCCTAAAATCTACTTTCCTACAATTTTATTTACTTGTTTTAATTTAAAGTCACCATTCCAAATAAACAATCAATCCATTAGATACTTGTAAAAATTTAGCTTCATAAATTAATAGCTTAGGTATTAAGTCCTCGTGAGATCGATATTTTTTATACTACTTGAACGATACATGCGCTTGCGTTATACGTTTATGATTACGCCGGTCAAGTTTTTGGCGCCGTTGCCGGGGACTTAGTTTTCTTTCACTATTAGTTTTGGAGTTAGATACCTTTAGTTGTATCTAATTTATTTTTACTTATTATTGTTGTTTTCTTGTGTTTCATGTTCTCAGACACTACATGAGACGAACTAGAAGCTTTGAAATCCGACCGCTTGACCCAGAAATTGAAAGAACCATCAGACAGTTGAGAATGGAAATACGAGAAGGCCAAGAAGCAATCATCAACATGGAACCTGAACCTTTGGAGGTTGCACCACCAATTCTCATTCGAGATAGAACCATTCTTGTGGTTGACGACTTCATTTCTTGTATTGTACTTCCTCCCTTACCAGTAAATGCGTGTGACATCAAAACATGCATCCAGATTATTCAGCCGTCAGTTCAGTTTGGGAGGAATGTAACTGAAGATCCTAATGCCCACATCAGCAACTTCCTGGAAGTTTGCGGCACTTTAAACTACAACCGAGCAGCTGAAGAAGCAATAAGACTGCGTGTTTTTCCATATTCCTTAGAAGACAGAGCTAAAGCTTGGCTACATTCACTACGAGTAAGTTCCATCACAACTTGGAACACTCTAGCCACTAAATTCCTTACAAAGTACTTTCCACCAGCCAGAACTGCAAAGCTGAGGAATGACATCACATCCTTTGTGCAACATGACTCAGAATCTCTCTTCGAAGCTTGTGAAAGGTACAAAGATTTACTTAGAAAATATCCTCACCATGAGATTGCAAAGTGGCTACAAGTCCAAACATTCTATAATGGACTTTCTGGAATAATGAGAACCACAATTGATGCTGCTGCTGGAGGAGCTTTAATGGAAAAATGAGAAGATCAAGCCTGAGACCTAATTGAAGAAATGGCCAACAACAATTCACTATGGCCAACAGAAAGGAGCATGATCCAAAGAATTCCTGGAATTTATGAAGTTGGAGCCAACACTGTAGTGAATGCCAAGTTAGATCAGATATGCAAATTCATGGAGACTCTCACCATGCAAGGTAATACTGGATCTACAAGTTCACCATATGGAGGAGCACCAGAGCTAAACCAACATGAAGAGACGGTGAACTATGTCAATAGACAGGGGAACAATCCATATTCCAACACCTACAACCCAAGGAGGAGGAATCATCTCAATTTCGCATGGAGTAACAATTCAGGGCAAAAGAACTATCCACCACATAGATTCCAACAACAAAACAAAGGCCAGAAGCATGAAAAAGAACCAGGAATGGCAGAAGTGATAGCTCAGTTAAAAAAATACGATGCTATATTTCAGAGCCAGCCATCTTTTATTAAAGCACTGGAGAATCAAATTAGACAACTGGCCAATGCTCAGAGTTACAGACCGCCAGGAAACCTTCCTAACAACACAGAACCAAATCCAAGGAACTGAGGGAATGAGCAATGTCAAGCCATTACCTTGAAAAACGGTACTGAAATCAACAAAGATGTTGGAATCAAGGCATCCATTGAAGAAGTCCCAAAAGATGCAGTTCCACAGATGGAGGAAAAAGAAACAAAGGAAAAAGAGCAAGAAAGAATCACTCCACCTCCACCTTTTCCACAACGACTCCAGAAAAGTAAATTGGACAAGCATTTTGCTCGATTCTGGAGGTGTTCAAAAAGCTGCATATCAACATTCCATTCGCAGAAGCCTTGGAAGAAATGTCCAGCTATGTTAAATTCATGAAAGATATTTTTTCACGAAAGCGGAGATTTGGAGATTACGAGACAGTAGCATTGATAGAAGAATACAACGCCATCATTCAGAGGAAACTTCCCCAGAAGTTGAAAGATCCTGGCAGTTTTACTATCTCATGCACCATTGGAGAACAATACATCGGTAAGGCTTTATGTGATTTAGGTGCAAGTGTTAATTTGAGGCCTTTTTCTATTTACAGGAAACTGCAAATTGGAGAAGCAATGCCTACCTCAGTCTCTCTACAACTTGCTGATAGAACTCTTGTATTTCCGAGATGAGTAGTTGAAGATGTGCTAGTAAAAGTCGACAAACTTATTCTCCCAGTAGATTTCATTATCCTTGACATGAAAGAAGACAAAGATGTACCTATCATCCTTGGGAGACCATTCTTGGCTACGAGTCGAACTGTTATTGATGTACAAAAAAGAGAACTAACCATGAAAGTGTAGGACCAAGAAGTTACCTTCAATGTTTTCAAAGCCATGAAATTCCTGAATGATGAAAATGAGGAGGAATGTTTCAGAATTGATGTTGTTGATAGTATCATCCAGGATACTGATACAACTCCCATGGATAAACTTGAAGCTTGCATCACCAACATGACTGACAGCGAGCTAGATGCTGAAATTCTGGAATGTATCAACTATCTTGACAAACCATTTTTCTTCAAATCGACACCACATGTGGAAAGTCTGGAACTACCGAAGAAGGAACGAATCAAGCCTTCAATTGAAGAACCACCGCAGCTGGAGCTAAAGCTACTTCCAAGCCATCTCAGGTATGCATTTTTAGGAAACGCTTCTGAATTACCTGTAATTATTTCTTCTTCTTTAACATTGGAACAGGAAGAAAAGTTACTGAGAGTGTTACGAGAACACAAGAAAGCCATTGGTTGGACTATATCATACATTCGAGGCATTAGTCCATCATTTTGCATGCATAAAATTCTGATGAACGACGAGTACAAACCTACAGTATAGCATCAACGGAGACTAAATCCAATCATGAAGGAGGTCATGAAGAAAGAAATTATCAAATGGTTTGATGCTAGTATCATCTACCCCATCTCTGACAGCACTTGGGTGAGTCCTATGCAGTGTTTGCCAAAGAAATGATGAATTATTGTAGTTATAAATAATTATTTAGTTTAATCTCACTTAATTATAATTTATAAATTATAATTTAACCAGATTTATTAATGTCAGACTTTATTACCGCCTATATATAAATTACTTTACCGCCTATATGGCTGGTTTTTATGTGACATATAATTACCGCCTATATGGCTGGTGTGTAATTGGACTAAATGGATTACCACGTATATGGCTGGTTTTAAATGTTTAATATTATTAATTCCTGAGAAAGTAGAACAGAAAATAATTTATATTTTATAATAAGTGAGATTCTTAGATAAGAAATATTAAATGTGGATCCTCTAACCCCAACATTTTATTTTATTATAGGGAAGTGATGAAACACAATATTACTAGGCTTAATATTGATTTAATTATTTATTGGGTAATTCTTTAGTTTGTTTATTGAGTCTTAAACTTAATGCTTCTTGTTGTCTGATCACCAATAAGATTGATGTGGTAAACTTAAAATGAACTAGACATAGGGATTTTAGGTTTCAGCCTTAGATTCAATAGCCCACGATCTTCCTTGAAAATAGATAACCCTTTAATAGATTTCCTTACAGGATAGACATATACCTGTCGGTGGGGTAGCCATAATTGGAACTTAATCTTAATGAATCCAGGTAATTTGGTTGACATAGACATATGGTTCAATTGGGTTATATTGGGTATTTGCGTCTGACCATCGACATAGGCTTTTGCATATTTTCGTGTTCCAGGTTAGCAAACTGATTTATTACACATAAGTAAAAGAATCAATTCATCTTTATAATAATATTGTGTGGAGTCACGACCCTAGATCTTTGAGTCTTTTATTTTATTTTCCTTAGTATTTTGTTTTGAGTCTGTTTTTATTTTAATTAGCAAATCCACATTTAACCAACCAAAAGCAATCAATTCCCTTCTCCCTATAATTAGATACCAGTAACTTAATAGTATCAATAATTAATAACAACAGTAGGAATTAAGTCTTCGTGGGATCGATATTTTTATACTACTTCAATGATACGTGCGCTTGCGTTATACGTGTGTGTTTACACCGGTCACCTTCATGTGCGCCTTGTACTCATGGCAGTCACGCTTCCAGTGACCCCGCTTGCCACACTGCAGGCATACATCTTGGGATTTGTCCTTAGCCTTCCCAGAAGACTTTGACGATTTGGCCTTGCCCTTCTTCTTCTTCTTCTTTACACCTCCAGTAGCCTTAGGCCAAGCCCTCAAAGACTGAGATGTTGAAGCGAAGTGCGCTTCGCGCTTTTTGCCCTTCAAAAGCTGTTTTTCTGCTTCGCGCAGTATCGACATTAACTCTCCAAGAGTATTGTCTTGGTTCATCATATTGTAGTTCATGATGAACCCGCTCCAACTGTCAGGAAGAGACTGTAAGATCAAATCTATAGAAGTCTCAACCTCGAAGACTATGCCCAGTTGTCTCAGCTATTCGATGTCAGCAATCATCTGCGACACATGGTGCTCGACAGATGTACCCTCTTACATACGAGCGCGAAAGTGCTTCTTCTGCAACTCATATCTCTGCGATCTAAGATTAGATCGATGAAGATCATGCAACTTCGTCATCATTTCATAGGGATCCAATCCCTTGTTCTGACGACGGAATTGTGGAGTCATAGCAGCAAGCATTACGGATTGAGGAGTTAAGTTATCATCGCTATGAGTCTTCCAAAGCTCAAGTTCAAGTGACTGCTCAGGTCTGGGCTTAGGCCCAAGAGGTTTCTCTATAGTGTAGAGCAACTTCTCGGATCCCATGACAATCCTGAGATTCATTTCCCAGTCTGGAAAGTTTGCGCCATTAAAGACATTTTTGCCATGATTATGTCTCTAATACTCAACTTTCTTGTCATCTTAATTGCAATAGTCAAACTATTCAATTAACGATGTATGGGTACAGTCTAACTGTTACAAGGAAAATAATAAAATATTAGTCCAACTAATAAATATATAAAATTGATGAAATAATTTGAAAGCGCATATTTGGCAAGTATTTGAACGAAATTGCAAATTCAAAACTAGCCTCACACTATTTTTCGGCGAGCCTCTAACCCTCTGTTGAGTACTCGGGAAACCTAATTTCCTAGTGGGCTAGGATCCCGTTAAATAACGCACAACTTTGACATTGGCCAACAAGCTGTAAGATTTTTAACTAGGTAGATCTCTAAGATCAATTGGATCTCATCCAATTCCTAGATCCGGTAGGTGGACCTCCAAGTCCGAAACATATATATAATATATATGCCAATATATCCAATATATTTTCCTAACCTTTTTCCTCTGAATCAAGTAAGCCTTGGCTTTGGCACAACAAGCTTAATGATTCTAGTTAAGCAGGACCCATTGACTTTGGAAAGCTTCATAATCCATGTCGATGAATAAGAATGGATCTTGACTTTGGCCAACAAATCACAACTTGCCCAAGACATGCAATATGGAACAAAGCCTTCATGATTCAAACACATTCGCGATGGACAAAGGTCTTTACTTTGGCCAACAAACCAGTGCCAATCTTGGATCTTGAGAATGAATCACTCAATGGAAGGAAAACGCTTAATATTTATTGAGGATTTTTCGCGTAATTGGAAACCAATTAATTATCTTTGATTAGGTCTCATCATACACCCTTAAGCATGCATTCTAAAAGCATAATAAGGCGCGATAAATAAATTAATAATGATATGCGGATGGATATCTCACAAATTGTTCCTAGAACAAATCACTCCCTTTCCTCTCCCCGGCTAGCACTATTCTAACTTCTACCCAATTACATAATACATTAAAGAACCTCATTTACATTGAGGGGAATTGGTGAGAAGAGAATTACAAAGAATCGAGAGATAAAGGCTGGACACGCAGGTCCAATTTAATAAATTATAAATTTATTACAATAATTTCCAAATTGCCTTACCCATCTAATATCCATCCGATATACATTATTCATACAATACATCCATGTATTCACACAAAGCATGTTATTCAATCAATCTAATCAAATTAATTAATCTTTGAATTAAGTGATCATCCAATGTTCAAACAACGATTTGATTTGCGCGAGTCCAACTCGTTTAAGAATAAGTACCTAAAGTACGAATTCTTGAATTATATCGAACTACAATTTTAAATCCAATTTATTTTGTATTCAATACTAATTCTTTATTTAATTCCAAATCAAATATTACACTTTTAATGCGCCTTTGCGACTTAGATTCTAAATCTAATCTTAATGGGTCTCAAAGCCCAATTAACATCCAATGTCAATTTAATTAAAGTCCAATGGGCTTTCAATTAATTTATTAAGACATGGACTTTGGCAACCAAAGCTCAATAAGGAATCACCATTCGCCACAAAATTAATTTTGGCCCATTAGGCCCAATTAATTATTTAAAGGCCCATTTATTATATTTGGACTTAATGGAATGGTTTTGGCCCAATTTGGATTCAATCCAATTTTCCTAAACCAACTTGGCCCAACCAAGCCCATTAGGCCCAAATACAACAATTTTAGTCCAATTCCAAATTAAGCCTAATTAATTAAATTCTAATATTCCAAATTTCACAATTTAATTAATTAAAGTGTATAGCCATAATTAATTATTCAGATTAACATTTCCAAAATACCAATTTGCATAATTAATCATGCTTTAATATTATCAATACATGTCCAACATTATTGAAACAAAATCAAATCATTTACATGCTCTAATGCTCACGGCAATCATGGTAATTTTTCATTAATTTTGATTTCAATCCAATTAAATCACAAATCAATTTATCCATGTATTTTAAACTCATCCAATGATCTAAAATTCAAAATCACCATGAGCTAGGGTTCATACTTACATTCGGCCAAGCCTATGTATTTGGGGAAAATTAATCCAATTAATTTTTTATAAAATTGATCATCCATAACTCTAAGTTAACATTATTTAAACATACTCAAACAAACAATTTGATTAAATCATGCTCAAATCAAAAATACCAAAATTTTAGATTAAGAACCCTAATTCAATTTCATGCTCAAATAGGCTCATGATACCATTGTTGAGTTCTAATGAACAAACCAAGATCATTTAAAGCATAAAATCATGTGAATACGTAATGAAGTATAGCGGAAATATACTTACAAAGATCGGTTGGATGGATGTGTAGAGTTCAAAATTTTTCCTTCCTTTGAAGTTGCTCCAAGATCCTCCAATGTTGAGTGCCAAGCTCCAAGATTTGAAGAATGGATTCCAAACTCTTGGGAATGTTTCCCTATCACATTTGTATGATTCCTTTGAGTGCTAGCTCTTGAAAAATTTGCAATAAATTCTTCCTAGTGTTCTTATTACATTCGGCAAAATGCAAGAAGAAGGGAGAGATGGAGAGTCATGGTTTTTTGCAAGAAAAAAATGAGAGAGAAAAGTGTTTCCTAATTTGATTTCTAAAATCAAAAAGATATAAACCAAAATCAAATTTAGGTAAAGGTCAATCACCTTTCACACTAGTGTATTAAACAAGTCACCAACAATTATCTACTTCCATCAACAAAAATGTGATGAGATAGACTAGGTGATGTGACTTGTGGGCCCCACTTTCATTCAAAATCCGAGTGGGCCCGCAAACACATTCCGGGCTCGGGTTCATTAATTAAGAATTAACGAATTTTCCCTTGCGACTTAATTGAATCAAATTAATTAAATAATTATGCCTAGCAAAATTACTATTAAAGTCGCTCTCGAATTAATTCTAAATTAATTCGTTCGCCCGAATTAAAATCCAATTTTAATTCCGTTATGAAATCTAATTTAATTTAATATATCAAATATATTATTTTATCGATTAATTCAAAATTAATCGTCTCTCTCTATTAATGAATTTTATCCCAGATAAAATCTCGCCGTAATTAATCCTAGATTAATTTTCTCTCTCTTATAATTAATCCTAGAATAATTATGTTCGAGTCATACATCATCGGTGAATCTTCGAGAAGCGACCCATGAGATCCCTGGATATGTTGGCAGTAAATCCGGTCGTCGGACTATCCGAACACGTGCGTACCTCGTACCACGTTCTTACCGATTTATGAGACTTGGTTGGCTTCTTGCAAAGCGTCGTGCCTACCCAATTCTCTAGAAATATTCTTTAAGGAATATATAATCTTTGTCAGGCGTAGTATACGTAGTATTGCGATCCAGTATCGGATGTCACATGGAAGGCCTGGGGCTGGAATAGTGTATGTCCCGTACGAAGCATATATTGGATCACTCGCAACTAGTCTATTTAATCGGATAATCATGACATTGTCATATTATCCCGATGGTTGCAACACATTAGAGTACCAGTTTTGTATCCCTGCGTGATCATCATCTCCATATGACTGAAGTGATACTTCTGTCTTGACATCACACCCAATACACTACGATTCTCAATAAACCCAGAAGAGGCGTACACAGAACCTGTTAAAGTCCCGGACGACCAAAACAAAAGCGTATTGATTGTCGCAGGTACTAGCGATGTAAGTCTCAGGTTAAGACCAAATACACCAACCCTGATTCGGATTTCCATAGACACATAGTCATACTACAATGTGATTCTGATGGGTCTGTCCAAAGCCAAGCTGTTTCAGTACCATCGGTAAACACAACCTCATATCGCACTTGCATAAGTATCCTATACTTAAATATATGAGAACTATACTGTTACACTTCCATAACACGCACAAGTACAATACTAGTCTATTCTGCATAATCGATGTCCAGTCTCGATAATACTACGACTATGGATATTTAATGATTAAACCTTTATGGATTGATATTGTCTCATATCTTATAATCCGGAACTAATCATAAGGACTTTTATCATTTATATATTTAAGTAATCTAATTACAAAATGATAAAATGCAATTTTCATTGTCACATAGTTAATTTGTACAAAAACCACAATGTCTTCTACATATAGTGACGATATGGGTCATAATTGTCCAACAGTTTACCCAAGCTAGTCCTCAAAAATGCGAGCCATGGGGTAGTAACACTCCGGCCTCGGGGGTTTGATAATGACACCCAGGATTGGCGTGCCACTAGGGGTTCACGCGTTTCCCACATGTGCCTCATCCTTTGACGCGTTCTGGATCCTCAAAGGTGAAAAGAGTTAGTTCAGAACACTTCCACCCGGGGGTTTGATAACGACACCCGAGATTGGCGTGCCACGGTCTTGGTGCCCTTCCCGACCACCAATCACCGCTTCGCATCGAGCATATCCCAAGAATATTGAACACAACTTTCGCATTTGATTAACAAACAAGTAAGATAGACAAGTTTCTTAAAAAAATGAGAAAGTTTTAATAATATTCAAGGGGCCTACTGCCCTTCTTACAACTCTTTGTGAGTCATTTTAAGAGAGGCTTTTACAATACTTTCTTCTGGTTCTTGTCTTGGAGTCCGACATGTCCTCGAGTCACGGCTTCTTCAGATCTGTCTGGTCTGAATTGGATTTTGAACTATGCTCACAGGGTTTGCTGCACCGAACGTTCCATAGGCGTTGCTGAACAATGCATTTTCCCAGGACCTTGCATATATTGAGCAAAATCTGGAAACCCAGCTGAGGTCTTCTGTTCTGACTCCATGTGGTCCTCCCAACGCATTTTTTCTCCTTTTCTCTCATTCGGGGAGACCACCACACCATTGTTGGACAATTATGACCCATAACGTCACCATTGTTGCATAAGTATCCAATACTTAAATATATGAGAACTATACTGTTACACTTCCATAACACGCACAAGTGCAATACTAGTCTATTCTGCATAATCGATGTCCAGTCTCGATAATACTACGACTAGGGATATCTAATGATTAAACCTTTGGTGATTGATATTGTCTCATATCTTATAATCCGGAACTAATCATTAGGACTTTTATCATTTATATATTTAAGTAATCTAATTACAAAATGATAAAATGCAATTTTCATTGTCACATAGTTAATTTGTACAAAAACCACAATGTCTTTTACAAATAGTGACGATATGGGTCATAATTGTCCAACAGTTTACCCAAGCTAGTTCTCAAAAATGCGAGCCATGGGGTAGTAACACTCCGGCCTCGGGGGTTTGATAATGACACCCAGGATTGGCGTGCCACTAGGGCTTCGCGCGTTTCCAACATGTGCCTCATCCCTTGACGCGTTCTGGATCCTCAAAGGTGAAAAAAGTCAGTTCAAGAACACTTCCACCCGGGGGTTTGATAATGACACCCGAGATTGGCGTGCCACGGTCTTGGTGCTATTCCCGACCACCAATCACCGCTTCGCATCGAGCACATCCCAAGAATATTGAACAAAACTTTCGCATTTGATTAACAAACAAGTAAGATAGACAAGTCTCTTAAAAAATGAGAAAGTTTTATTAATATTCAAGGGGCCTACTGCCCTTCTTACAACTCTTTGTGAGTCATTTTAAGAGAGGCTTTTACAATACTTTCTTCTGGTTCTTGTCTTGGAGTCCGACATCTCCTCGAGTCAGGCTTCTTCAGATCTGTCTGGTCTGAACTGGATTTTGAACTATGCTCACAGGGTCTGCTGCACCGAACGTTCCATAGGCGTTGCTGAACAATGCATTTTCCCAGGACCTTGCATATATTGAGCAAAATCTGGAAACCCAGCAGAGGTCTTCTGTTCTGACTCCCTGTGGTCCTCCCCACACATTTTTTCTCCTTTTCTCTCATTCGGGGAGACCACCACACCATTTTTGGACAATTATGACCCATAGCGTCACCATTGTTGCATAAGTATCCAATACTTAAATATATGAGAACTATATTGTTACACTTCCATAACACGCACAAGTGCAATACTAGTCTATTCTGCATAATCGATGTCCAGTCTCGATAATACTACGACTAAGGATATCTAATGATTAAACCTTTGGGGATTGATATTGTCTCATATCTTATAATCCGGAACTAATCATTAGGGCTTTTATCATTTATATATTTAAGTAATCTAATTACAAAATGATAAAATGCAATTTTCATTGTCACATAGTTAATTTGTACAAAACCACAATGTCTTTTACAAATAGTGACGATATGGGTCATAATTGTCCAACAGTTTACCCAAGCTAGTTCTCAAAAATGCGAGCCATGGGTTAGTAACACTCCGGCCTCGGGGGTTTGATAATGACACCCAGGATTGGCGTGCGACTAGGGGTTCGCGCGTTTCCAACATGTGCCTCATCCCTTGACGCGTTCTGGATCCTCAAAGGTGAAAAGAGTCAGTTCAAGAACACTTCCACCCGGGGGTTTGATAATGACACCCGAGATTGGCGTGCCACGGTCTTGGTTCCCTTCCCGACCACCAATCACCGCTTCGCATCGAGCACATCCCAAGAATATTGAACAAAACTTTCACCTTTGATTAACAAACAAGTAAGATAGACAAGTTTCCTAAAAAAAGAGAAAGTTTTATTAATATTCAAGGGGCCTACTGCCCTTCTTACAACTCTTTGTGAGTCATTTTAAGAGAGGCTTTTACAATACTTTCTTCTGGTTCTTGTCTTGGAGTCCGACATCTCCTCGAGTCACGGCTTCTTCAGATCTGTCTGGTCTGAACTGGATTTTGAACTATGCTCACAGGGTCTGCTGCACCGAACGTTCCATAGGCGTTGCTGAACAATGCATTTTCCCAGGACCTTGCATATATTGAGCAAAATCTGGAAACCCAGCCGAGGTCTTCTGTTCTGACTCCATGTGGTCCTCCTCACGTATTTTTTCTCCTTTTCTCTCATTCGGGGAGACCACCACACCATTGTTGGACAATTATGACCCATAGCGTCACTATTTGTAAAAGACATTGTGGTTTTTGTACAAATTAACTATGTGACAATGGAAATTACTATTTTATCATTTTATAATTAGATTACTTGAATATGTAAATGATAAAAGTCTTTATGATTAGTTCCGGAATATAAGATATGAGACAGTATCAATCCAGTAAGGTTTAATCATTAAATATCCCTAGTCGTAGTATTATCGAGACTTGACATCGATAATAAGGAATAAACTAGTATTGCACTTGTGCGCGTTGTGGGAGCATAACATCATAGCTCTCATATATTTAAGTATTGGATACTTATGCAAGTGCGATAGGAGGTTGTGTTTACCGATGGTACAGGAACAGCTTCGCTCTGGATAGACCCCTCGGAATCTCATTGGTAGTATGACTATGTGTCTATGGGAATCCGATTCAGGGTAGGTGTATTTGGTCTTAACCTGAGACTTACATCGCTAGTACCTGCGACAATCAATACGCATTTGTTTTGGTCGTCCGGGACTTTAACAGGTTCTGTGTACGCCTCTTCTGGGTTTATTGAGAATCTTAGTGTATTGGGTGTGATGTCAAGATGGAAGTATCACTTCAGTCATATGGAGATAATGATCATGCAGGGATACAAAACTAGTACTCTATTATGTTGCAACTATCAGGATAATATACAAGGTCATGATTATCCGATTAAAAAGACTAGTTGCTTGTGATCCGATATATGCTTCTTACGGGGCAGACACTATTCCAGCCTCAGGCCTTGCATGTGACATCCGATACTGGATCGCAATACGCAATACTACGTATACTACGCCTGAAAAAGATTATATATTTCTTAAAGAATATTTCTGGAGAATTGGGTAGGCATGGCGCTTTGCTAGAAGCCAACCATGTCTCGTAAATCGATAAGAATGTGGTATTGGGTACGCACCTGTTCGGATAGTCCGACGACCGAATTTACTGCCAACATATCCAGGGATCTCATGGGTCGCTTCCTGAAGATTCATCGATGACGTATGACTCGAACATAATTAATATGATATTAATTAGAAGAGAGAGAAAATTAATCTATGATTAATTACCGCAATGGAATTTTATTTGGGATAAAATTCCATTAGAAGAGAGAGCACGATTAATTCAGAATTAATCGATAAAATAATATATTCGATATATTAAATGAAATTAGATTTCATAACAGAATTGAAATTGGATTTTAATTCGGGCGAACAAATTAATTTAGAATTAATTCACGAGCGACTTTAATATTAATTTTGCAAGGCATTATTATTTAATTAAATTTGATTTAATTAAGTCGCAACGGAAAATTTGTTAATTCAGAATTAACGAACCCGAGCCCGGGATGTGTTTGCAGGCCCACTCGGATTTTGAATTAAGTGGGACCCACATCAAGTCACATCATTAGTCACTTTTGTGATGTGAGTCAAGTCACTTTTGTGATGTGTGTCAAGTCACTTTTTGGTGATGGAGGTGGTTGAGAGCATTAAATGAATTTTTGCTCTCAACACACTTGTTTTGGTTTTTGGAAAATCATAACATACACAAAATTGAAAAACAAAAAAAAAAACTCTCTCCCTCTCCAACTCTCTCATTGCCGAGAATAGCAAGGCACCAAAGGAAGAATTTTGTTGCAATTTTCTTCCAAAGCTAGCACTTAAAGGATCATAAAAAGGTGATAGGGAAACATTCCCTAGAGTTTGGAATCACAAACTTCAAGCTTGGAGGTTCAACCAAAATCAAAGTGGAGCTTGGAGCACTTCTAAAGGAGCAAAAATTTTGTTATCAACACATCCAAGAAACCGATCAAAGTGAGTATAATTTCTGCAACTTAACTTTGAGTATTCACATGTTTCATGCTTATATGTTCTTGGGAATGATCTTAGAGACTCAACAACCAATTGAGGGGGGGCCTAAGGGATATCATCCTATGCCCTTGACTGACTTGTTCCCTGACCGATCCTTCAATACTACCAACCAGTAGAACTGAGGACTCTAGCAGACCGAGCAAGCATGGCGCTTACCCTTTGAGGGACTTGTTCAGCCACCGCCAACGGACGTCACCCATCCACCACGTTACATTCCATTCCACAAATCAATCCTAATGGTGGCCATTGGCTAACCCTCTTACATTCCATTCCACAACTAAAAAAAAAAGCTTCTGTTACCAACCCTCATTCTTCCTGCTAACCCTTTCCTTCTCCCGTTCTGACCAACTTATTCCCATTCCTTTCCCCTTTCATCCATTATGCTGCTCCAACAACCCACGGTTTCCACCTTATACCATCGTCCTACTACGGAATTTACTTTTTGCTTTTTCCCCACAGACGGCGCCAACTGTTGACGGATGATTTTCGTCCCAGGGATAGTTTCGAGATAATCCTCCCGAGAAAAACACACAAGTTGACAAAAGAGTTTTAACGTGGTTCGGCGGAGCAAATCCAGCCTACATCCACGGGCATAAAATGGTGGGGGTTGTTTTTACCAGAACTAACTCAGCCGACATGTTCTGAAAGAGTTCAAGTGGAACCTTGCAGTTTATCGACTCTTACAAGTAATGTTCATTCTCTTTTTGTTACAAATTCGCTATCCCTTACAATGGATCTAACTTTCCTTTATATACTCAGGAATTACAACACTGTTCCTCCAACTTTATGACGTTTCCCGCGTGGTCTCCGATTGATTGACGGGCTCTCTGCCCCAAGATTGTCTTCACCGAAAGCAAACCTACCGCTTGACGGCCTGTCACATCACATTGTTTCTCCACTGTCGCACGCAACAATAATGGTGCCAGCCTGTAAAGTACCTTTGAAAAAAAACACATGTCAAAGGAAAAGCCAACTATTCTGATTTTCTGTCGGTCTTCAAGAGGTCGGCCGAGTAACCTGCCGAGCTTCCCAAACGGATATCGTCCTGACCCGAGATATCTGAACTTACCCATCATTTCCAGGAGGCAGGGCAAGACCAAACCGAGCCTCTGATCTGATGTGGTCGGCCTCGGTTTCGATGTTGTCGGTCTCTGAAGTCTGTACCATGTTGCATCCTCTGGTCGGTCATGCCCAAGAAACTGGACCCGAGCTCCATGCCGGTGCCGAAGAAACGATATACATCCTCAGACCCCTGGTCCTCCGGATGAGGAGAATTTCCTTCTCTACCCTTACCGATCTGTTCAGAAAACTTAGCCGCAGAAATCCCCATCAACAAATTTATATTGTTGTATCAATTCTGTTTATTAATAATACTGATGTTGTGTGTTTTGCCAACATATTTATCCGTATATATATTATTTTAATTGGTGGGTATTTATCATATAAAATTACATAATCTAGTCTTGATCAGCGAAGTGATTTCCTTAAAAAGAATTCCGAAAATTGTTGTTTCAAGAGAATTCGGGGTCCTTGAAATTCGGAAATATTATCTTAGTGTTGCTTGCTTCAAATTACTTCCCTAAAATGCTAAATTGGTTATCTTATTATATATAAGGAGCCTTCAAGATAATTTTGGCGCCAAAAACCCTAACTAATATGTTGCTTAGCCTTCCTTGAAAAAAAAAATTATAAAAAAATCCCCCAAAACCTTATGATATATAAGTTATTTCCGTAGTTATTATGGTAATTATGTCTCGTACTAATTTTAGATTGAGTGGGAATAACCTACTATGTGACTTTAACACTACATTGATGTATGATTTTTCTTGTCTTTTAATGAAGTAAAGACATCCTTATTAGAACTCCATTCATTATATTTATTTATTTAGGGGATGAATATGCTCTAGCTTTATAAGAATAATATTATATATAACACTTCCAATTTGACTCGTTATGAAACTATAACCACACTTGTGAAAAGCAAGCAACTTGAAAATTTTCATTCAGTAAAACTTTAGATAATCTAATCAAATATCTATTACTTTTCAAGTTCTAAATTAACAAGAGCAAAACAAAGCTCATTATTATTCTCGAGTCGCCTAAAAGCATATAGCTGCACATTGGATCCAACATGAAGCTGATTCACAGGATTGCACACAACCTGTCCATACCAAGTTGTAAAAAGATTAAGAGTATAATTACTTGTCATGTCCCATCTCCTCAATGTAACCTCTGTCACTTCACTAAGACATGGCTGAATCAATTTAACATTCTTCATTTTTTCTTTTCTTTCATCAACTCTCTCCTTTTCCTCTGCCTCCAAAAAATTATTCACCATCTGTTGTGATGGTATGGAGAATCGATTATTACCCTTTATTATATCACAGTGCTTCAATTCTTTCTGGATCACAAGCACAACTCTTGAACCACCCATCTCTTTAATCTTGTTCTTGAATCTTTCCGGCATCTCCGGTACCACTACTTGTGCTGCTGCCGCTTTAGCCTTAGCCTTTATCCTCTTATTCTGCTTCTGCTTCAGCTTCTTTGGCTTAATTATCTGATCAAAGGGTCTCTTCTTGTTTTGACGATCATCAAGATCAGCTTGTGGTTGCGGGGGCTTGCTGCTGCATGGCCCACTTGTAATTCTTTTAGGAACATGAAAGTCCAAGACTCTGGGAATCTCAGTCTTCGAGGCCGCCGCCGCTCGTTCTTTAACTTTCTTGTTAACAAATTCTCGGACGATTATCTCAGTTAACAGTTTATCTTTCAAATGTTTATCCCCATTCGATGCTTCATCTGCCTTTCTCAAAAGACGCTCGAAAGACCCACCATCATCGTTAATCTTAGAACTAATCATCATTGAAACAACACAGAAGAAATCAATATTAAACTTAAATTTGCAAGAAAATTAAACCAGAGTATTTATAAGTGAAAAAATAAAATATTAGTCCTGAGCGAATAGGGTTTCCTAAAATCAATATTAAACGTCATAATATTGTTGTGTGAAGATAAGCAGGGGGTCCTTGAAATTCGGAAATCTTGTCCTGATACAATTAGGAATGCTTGCTTCAAATTACCTTCCTAATTTGAGACAAGGAGCATTTGAGCTAATTTTGGCGCCAAAACCATTACCTGAATTCAAGGGGAAAGCCAAGAGATTATCCACTTTATAATTTTTATGGATTTAATTTATAAATTTAGAGAGATATTTCTAGTGGCAGTTTCCCTGAATTATATAAACCTTGGACCATGCTGAATAAATTGCCCCCCACACTATCCCATGCCGCCTTAAAGAAATTAAAATTAAATCCATCAGGCCTTTGAGCTTTTGAGCCCTAAAAATCCCAAACAACAGCACTTTCAGAGAGCTAGAAGAAAGTGAATCCAACTCTTTATAATTCAAGCTTCGCATTGATGGATAATAAGGAGAGCCTGCCGAGTAAAGATTTGAGAAAAAAAAAGTCACCTCTTCTTTTATCCCTGGAGGATCCGAAATTCGAATACCATTAATGTAGAGAGACCCCATATAGTTTTTTCGAAATCTGTCATTTGCCATATTATGAAAGAACATATATAGTATTATTAACTCCTAGCTTAAGCCAACAAGCCCTGCTCTTTTGTTGCCACAAAGATTCACGTTGCCTTTTCCCCCCCACAATTGACTCTTTAAAGAGAAAAGTGTAGAGGATTGATTCCTTGGAAGAGTGGAGGAAGACTCATCACTGATCTCCAGAGAATTTATTTCAGTTTCCAATTTATCAATATTGATTTCAATATGCCCAAAAGTCTCTTGAGATATAGATTCGAACTTATGCCACTAATTAGAAACCTGATCCGTGAAAGAAGGATGATCCAACCAACAGTTTAAGAACCTAAATGGCTGGGGACCCCAATTACATTTTGAAGCTTCAAGAAGGATAGAGGAGTGATATGATAAGCTTCCAGGCAGTCCCCATTGTTTTGAATTAGGCGAAATTCTCAACCAACTTGAATTCATAATGAATTTATCAATTCGACTTGCTGCTATGGCATTCCTCCACATAAACCTCCTCTATGAGAGGCAAATCCACCAAATTAGCTTAATCTACCAGATTTGAGAATAAAGATGAACCGTGAGATAGTCTAGAGTGTTTTGGCTTTCTTTCGGACAAGCAAAGAACTATATTGAAATCGCCCCCAACTAAGAATGGAGAGTCGGATGATTGCTTCAAATCAAGAAGAGTTTTCCACAAACTCTCCTGATCACCAACATCACAAGGAGCATAAATATTGCAGATTCTACATCTCAAACCCGAAATTAACAAAACACCTTCAATAAGAACCCATCCCGAGCCATTAGAAGTGGAAAGAATTGAGAAAGCTTTCTTATCCAAAAAAATTGCCAAACCACCTGCAGAGTTAACAGCCATAACATCAACACATTCCACTTCTGACGAACCCCCACAACCTCGTAATAAATCTGGCATCAATCGGATTAGCAAGCTTTGTTTCTTGAAAAAACAAAATACCTGGTTTATGTTTGGCAATTTTCTGCCTTACCACTTACTGTTTTAATTTTGAATTTAAACCTCTAATGTTCCATCTTATCACAGTCGTAATAAAGTAAGAAGATACCCAATTGAAAGGTCAAAACAAGTGATGCTTCAAGAGGTAACTCTTATAGGAGCGAAGCGGTGTTTACCGCTATGTCTATGACGTCGGCGATCACGATACTGTTGGGCTCACAATCCGTAAAGAGTACGGATAGCTCATGTGGACTAACCGGAGAATAAATGAGTCGTCACTCAGTATAAGACACTGAGAATCATTTAACACCACACTACACCCCTCGCAAGATCCGACCGTAAACCTGTTTAGATTCAGAATGGTCTCTTACTGATGCCACTATAATATCCAGGATCAAAAGAAGTATCACCATATCTTATAATACATTAACACAACAGTTTTATATAACATGCAATAATCATCAAATACAAAGACATAAATTAATTATTAAAGCAGTATAGTAAAATAAGCAGAATAGAATATATATATATATATATATATCTTGCTGGCCTAGCTTCGTAGAAGACTGGCCAGACATGAACAAATCTCTAATGGCCCCGCTTCTGCCTACTCTCATATTTTCCTTTCCAACTTCTCAATCTTCTCTATCATGGTTTTCATGTATGTCTGGGTTACCTCTTTTTCTTTTCGTGCATTCTACTTTTCCAACTGCAAGCTCTCTTCCACCATTTACATCCACTCCACCATTGTCTTATTGTGTTTGCTATTTTTCGTACTGTATCCCCACAAACTGCGCCAAATATTGACGACTGTATCTCTTTCAAAAGGAAATATGTGAAATTAACCCCTCGAACAAACCTCCCCCACGCAGTGAATTTGTTTGGTTAGTAAGAAATCAAAAGCAAATTTAGCAAACAGATAAGAAAAACACAGAGACAATGATTTATGTGGTTCGGCGTTGAGTGGATCCAACCTGCGACCACGGGAGAAATGGGGTGTTTTTTATTACTCGCTAGGTGTCAAGACCGACCCGAGCTACAAGTGGGGGATGGTGATACAAGAATGCAAAAAAATTAGCCACTCGGGTCTTACAACAAGCTCGGTACAAATCTATCAAATGGTCGGGTGCTGACCTTATTTCTCTCTATCTATAACTAACTCTTCAACTCTCAGCTTCTCTCTAAGTGGTGAGATGTAAAATTTGTCAACCCTTGAATCTAAGACTCTAACCCATTTATATAGGCTTTCAAATCCACTATTCTACCAACCTATGATGTCAGCCGTCGTCACCAGGCCATCATCGCCCTCATGCTGTTTTCCCCAACCACTCAACAAATAGATGTATTTCCATTGGGTTCAACCACCCCGGCCAGCGGAAACCCATCTTTATAAACTCTTAACCACTGCAACACACTTTGTTGATGCGACAATCTATTACTAAACTAATATGTCATTGTTTCGTCCTATGAATAACTGACAATCTTCTTCCATTGAGAGTCGTTGATCAACTTCTATTATTAGCCTTTTAGAAGCCCAAACTCCCAGATAGGGCTTATGTCATGGGACCTATCCCTTCAGAAGCCCATCTCATCACTTAAGGCATGCATCATATGTCTTAAATATAGATTAGCCTATGATCCCATCTTCGCTCCTCGAGTCGATATATCGAGGTAGATGATATTGTCAAAGCTCTCTCTAATATTCTCAACCAGGTCGGGTCAGCATACATGGACATCATCAGGTCGGGTTCAACAAATTCTCTGATAACCCTAAATCCATCATTCCTTCATTAGGTCGGTCGGTATGGTAACTCATTTCATCCCTAACACGCTCTGCCGTTTGGGTGAACTCATTTGTACAACATGGTCGGGTCCTTCTGTAAAACTCCATCTATGTCTTCAGGCCCCTGGGCCTCTACTATCTATTTTTAGCCAAGTATAATACCCATTCTACCCTCCTCGGTATTTGAGTATTCCTTAAGGTGAAAAATCACTATCAACATATATATTGACGCGGAACTCACTTGGAGGATTAGGCCAAGCAAACCTCTCGCAAAGGATAGAATCTCAAGAATCGGGAATTTGATTTTGCTAGAACAAAACCCTTCCAAGGCCACAAAGAAAACCCACAAAGAACTTGTCTTTGAGAACCCTTAAGATGATTCCTTGTAGTGTTCTGCGAGCACGGAGACGCCACCAAGGTTGCCACGCCTTAGATAAGTCAAAGCTGAAACAAAGGGGAATCCCCCCCTTAAGCTTTAATTTTGGCCATAGCCATTTCTTTGAGAAGAAAATTCGAAATTGTTAAGTTTTTTTTATTGAAGAAAATAAAGATTATAATATATAGGACAAGCTAAACTTATTAAAATGTCCTTAAAAGTAAAAGGACCAAAAAGACCTAAAACTACCCAAAGGCTATTTAAAGGTCAAGCCCTTAATAGTCATTTCCTAAATAAAATAAATATCTAAGCTAAGATATTTAAAATAAGTTTCAGAAATCTCAAAGGAAAAGGTCAACAAAAGACATAACTTTTACAAAAATACCTATTAGGTCCTTGATGAGTGGTAAATGTATCACTATTTCCCACTAATTTGACCTAATATTTTGTATAGTTTCATGAGTTTTGTGAATATTTTGATGTGTTTTGTGCTATTTTGTAGATAAATAAAGTTGCAGGACTCTCAGGAATCAAATCAGGGCCAAAACAGTGAAAAATGGATAAAAATAGCAAAATTGTAATTTGGGCGTTGCGACTGCTAACGTGCGCCAGGACACGTGGACCAATCAGAGAAGTTTTGCTAAAATATGCCGTCTGTTAACGTGCACCGAATCTGCTAATGTGCGCCTGCCACATGTCAACATCACAACAAATCATGCTAACGTGCGCCGGACACGTGTCATCATCAAATGCTACCGACAATCATCATCGCCACGTCATCAATGACGTTAGCACAATAATTCAGTCAGTGCCACGTCAGCATAATTATTGAGATAATAATTCAGCCATGCCACGTGTCACCATCTCAGCTAAAGTTCATGCCACGCGTCGCGACGGGCAGGCCATTTTATGCCTATAAATAGAGCGCCGAATTTCAGAATTGAATTCATATTTTCTTCTATGTAATTCTTTAAGAATTCTCTGAAGATTGTTTCTTGTTAGTTTATTTACAGCTTTCAGTAATTAATTTCCGCATTTGCACTTTCTTTTCTTTACTTTTCAGTCTTTACTTTCTGCAATTTACTTTTACGCAACAGTACTTTCATTTCTTTACATTTCAAGTATTTACTTTTCAGTAATGATGAGGTAACTCCCCCTTGCTGGGGTAAAAGGTAAAGCTTTTATTACTAATATTTAGATTAATCTCCCTTAATTATAATATATAAACTAGTTAAAACCTGACTAAACTGGATACCGCCTGATTGGTCAGTTGGTAATATTTGAAATTGGTTTTAACCTGACTAAACTGGATATCGCCTGATTGGTCGGTTGGTAATTAATTATAAATTTGACTTAATCAGGTTACCGCCTATATGGCTGGTTGTTGTAAATCACGCAAAGTTAATATATTATATTAAGGGAGATATCTAAAATAGTAGTGATAAAAGTGGATCATTTAACCCCCAATATTTTCTTTTATTGTAATTTTACATTTTTAATTTTCAGCAATTACTTTTCCGCCTTTACCTTTCCGGCATTTTTTTTTTTCAGCATTTATATTATGTCTTTTATTTTATTTAAGTTCTTACTAGCCGTAAATATGTGTCGTAGCTAAACCCGTTATCTGAGGTTGTGATGAATTCCAATATCACCGGTTTATAAGGGGTTATTTTATAGTTTGGGTAATATAAAGGTTTACTTATTAAGTCTTAAGCTTAATGCTTCTTGTTAACTGGCTATTAATAAGATTGATCTGGTAAACTTAAAATAAACTTGACAAATGAATTTTAGGTTTCAGCCTTAGACTTAATAGCCCACGATCTTCCTTGAGGATAGATAACCCTTTAATAGATTTCCTTACAGGATAGACATATACATGTCGGGCGGGGGTAACCACAATTGGAACTTAATCTTAATGAATTCAGGTAACTTGGTTGACTTAGACATATGATTAATTGGGTTACACTGGGTATTTGCATCTGATCATCGACAGAGGCTTTTGCAGAATTTCGTGTTCCAGGTTAGTAAACCAATATATTACACAAACATGAAATAACCATTTCATCTTTAAAAAATATATTGGAAAGTGTAGGCATTGCATTTTTGCATACCAGCCCAATGATGAGACTCGTATGGAGGCACTACCTTTTAGTTACAGAAGTTGCGGAAAGCGGTCGTCGGAAAGGGAAGTCAGGAATTGACATTTTGGTGGATTTTATTCGCTCGTTTTGCTTCGGGTTTTGTCGTCGCATTTTCGTTTCAAAATCATCATTCGCTCGGAACCTTTTCCTCGCTCTTTCTCACACATATTCTCTCTCTCTAATTTTCCTTGCTTGTGACCCTTTAACTTCCATGCAAAATTAAAATCTACCAACCAATTAAATTAATTTGAATTAAATTAAATTTTTAAAAATTACCAACCAATTAAATAACAACTTTAACAAAAATAAACAAATAATTCAAACAAAAATACAATAACAAACTCAAAATGCACCATGCCCCACGTACCAAACAATTCCCCCACACCAATTGTCTTCTTCCCCACGTGAACCCCTCACCAACCTTTCACATGCAAGCCGCCCATTTTGACAATTAACAAACCAACAAACTTCCCTCCCATCACCATTTTTTATCACCATCACTTCACACGCACACACCTGGATGGCACTTGATCATTATCTTCACAGCTCCATCAAACCCCACCATTTTTAAACCCCACGTAAATACCACCAATTAAAAACAACTTGCCACCTTTTAACAAAACCATGCATTCATAAACAAACCTTTCCTCCATCATGTCCAGGACTATCATCACCACCATCAACGCCCAGCCTTAACAACCCTTCTACGTAACAGCCCTAATCTACTCCATCAAACAAACTCAGCAGCTCTCGGCACCATCAATCTTCAACAAGATCAACAGCCCCTGCAGTACCGAGAACCCAAGCCACTGTCTTCAAACCAAGCAACTCCACGAACCACTTGATCCAGGAACACATCTTCATCTTCTCGGCAGAACTGATAAGCTCGGCACCTCATCAGCAACCACTGCCGAGCACCGCATGTAGCAGCCACGTGAACCTCCTATCTTCCTTCATTAAAACAAACAACATCACTGAACTCAGTACATCACCATCCCTCACTGGACTCATCATTTGGAACCTCTCGGCAGCCCTCTCTCTCACTGAACCCTCGACTATTCTCAACTAAACCTCAATCATCATCACTTGGCTCCCTGGATCTTGATCATCCCACGGCATCAACTCATCACGTTTCATCATCTTCTTCTCGGCTTCAAGGAGATCAAACAGACCAGTGCATCCACTCTCGGCAAACACACCAACCGAGCACCAAACCTTCACGCCCAAGCCCTTCACTGCCTCTAAGGTCTTCATGACTGCCCCACACGCCCTAAGCCTTCACATCGCTCCTTAACACCACAAGCACCCTTCATAGCCTTGAACCAGCTCTGAAACTCACGTAAATTCCCCCTGAAACATGCAGCTCACTGCCAACTGCCGAGCCTCATTCCCTTCAAACTGACTGAGTACCCCTAGCCTAGCCGAGCCCACACCCTTACCTACGCACACACTGCCACAAGCTTCAAGCCGAGCACCATGCATGTGAATGACTCCCACAAACGGCCCTCAAATCGTCCAGAAAATCGTCCCTAAAATAGCCCGAAATGACGAGTGAAACAGAGAAAATTGCGAGTCAAAACTGTGAGAAAATGGCCGAAAACAGCAAACTGTAACCGCGGGTGAAAACGGCGAAAACAGTTAAAACGGCGAACCCGGTGAAAACAGCGAAAACAGCAGACAGTGAGATAGTAGAACGATAACCCTTCCGGCACCGTGAAACGCACTCCCGGAAAGCGACTAAAAAGGTAAGACCTGAGGGCACCCTTTGTTATATTCTATTTTGTTGTTCCGGACACGGCGTACTCGGTTGACGTGGAATATGTCCAACCAGGCATGCAAAGTCCTACATTAAGAACGGCCGAGTTCCTTGGCCACATGTTTATTTTGCATGTATGTATGAGTTATGTATTTACTGTTATGAGAATATTACTTTCGAAGCATGCAAACTTAGATTAGAGTAGTTTACCAATGTATGTCTTGTAGACTTGGTTAACATTGCACAAATCCATTCATTACAAACGACATAAGTAAGAGACCATTCCGAACCCAACGGTTTGAGGCCTTCCCTTGCGAGGGGTGAGTGCAGCCTTAAATCATTTTCCCGGTTCACACCGGGTGGCGACTCCATGTTATTTCGTACTCCCAACTAGGCCCTGAGCCTAGAACAGCGTCGCCGATTTCTGTTGTCTACAGTATGGCGACTCCACTGGGGATAGAGAATCGGCCTCGAAATATTGTCTTGTAATGTTTGGATTTGTGTCTTAATTAACCATGTTTACTGTGGGTTTAAGGAGTTTAATCAAAGGCATTGTTGGGCTAGGTGATGGTTTGGTGTCTTCCTTCATTCACTACCTTTCTATAAGGAAAAGCTGTGAAGACACCTAGATAATCATTTTCCTAGGGGTTGGTTTAGTGTCTTCCTTCACTCACTACCTGTTTATAAGGAAAAGCTGTGGAGACACCTAGATAATTATCTTGTTGTGATAGACTAGTTTGGAGGACTCGTTGTTTATTCCTAACACCAAGCGATAAGAGCCTAAGGGGCTTGGGTATTTAAGTGAGCCTCGCTCCACCTTCCCTCTGGGGAATCTACAATGGGAAGTCCATTCGACAGTTAGTCACACACCATATCTCGTTGGCACGTACCGTAAGGGATAAAAAAGGTGCGTTCACTTGGTCGCTTGAACCCTTGAGTGGGGAGTCCTAGTTTGTGAACAATCCTTCGTCGGCGAAAGCCTTTGTTTACACTCCTGAAATCTACACATGAACCTTAGTTTTATGACTCTTAGAAATTATTTACTATTGCTTGTGTTTTGGACCATTATCATTTGGATTCAGTTGGACTGATTGTCAATAAATGTGAACTTGTTGGGCCATTTAAACAGGGACAAGTTCATGTCCTTTGACAATTAGGCCAAAAGCTTCTAAAATGCCAATGGGCCATTTTTGTGTTTAGGCCTCTTATCATTGAAGTTGTTTAGATATTTATCGCAAAATGTGAACTTGTTAGGCCTTTTTAACTGGGGCAAGTTTGCACTGCGCAATAGTGTGATTAATACTTTAAAATGATAACATGCCAATTTGTGTAAATTCTTTTATGAGCTTATTTATTCCAT
Organism: Zanthoxylum bungeanum; assembly: GCA_019454045.1. Taxonomy (NCBI): domain Eukaryota; kingdom Viridiplantae; phylum Streptophyta; class Magnoliopsida; order Sapindales; family Rutaceae; genus Zanthoxylum; species Zanthoxylum bungeanum. The sequence goes on along the minus strand of SKCR01022919.1, from coordinate 64,471 downwards.
ATGTCGCACACATGTCATGCATACATGCATCATGTAACCCTTTGTGTCTTAAAATCCATCATAGACTCCCGTTGGGTTGGGAAGTAAGAAAGGTTTGTCAATGGATCATCAACCAGTATGAGTGAGTCAGTCAACGGGGAATCCCACCTAGATCGATTGGAAGCCAAGGTAGCTGAAATTGCTAAACAGTTGCAAGTTTTGACCAATGTTGTGACCAGTTTGACCGTGCCCCGTATAGCCAATAACAGAGACTTGTGCAACCAGGACGAAAGGACCATTGGGGAACCTTCAAGGATCAAGCCTACTCCCTCATAGATTGCCCCTATTAGAAACAGAAAATTCTCCAACTTGGGAAAATCCAGAGAAATTGGTGATGTGACCACTTGTGCTGACAACGGCAAGCAAACCAGTGTATGAGACAAAAAGAATATTGGATGTGGAAGTCGATGACGGGAAGCCTTGGTATCATAATATTCAGAGGTATCTGGAACACGGAGAATTCTCAGAAAAAGTCAGCAGAAAAGACAGAAGATTGAGAAACAAGGCATTGAGATTACCAGATTTGGGAGTTCACCGAGTTGTCGACGTAAGCAGATTGAAGCTGCACTTTGCTGGGAATAAAGAAGTGAGCAGTCACTAAGGAAATTGGCGGAAGGCCTAACCCAACGGATAGGGAATTCATCCATGCATACACGTAACTTGCATTCTTGTTTTGTGTGTTGTTTTTACAGATTTCAAAAAGAGAACCCGCAGGGGGCGGCCAAAGACACATGGCGCCAACGAGTACATGAGGAGCCAAGCCATCACGAAAAGGGAGTATCTCTACTCTTGCATACGTACATGCACATGCCTTTATTTTTTTGTTTTGTATTTGCAGGTTTAAAGGGAAAAAAAAAGAAAGAATAGAAAGCAGCAAAAATTAAAAAGCGGCAAAAGCACTAAAGACGGCGATGAAGCCACCTTGACGGAAGGATTTCGGTCATGTCTGGCTGAAGACGATGAATTTAGCGCTAACAGGGAGGCAACCCATACACTTTGTTGCGATTTCTATTTTCATGTTTTGTGTATACATGTCGTAGAATTTTTTATTTTGTGTGTTATTTTTTTAGGCAAAAGCAAAGGCGGAGCATGTTAAGACAGAGGGAATGGTGTTTGGGAAATCACAGGAATGGGAGCTAATTCATTAGTGGTGGCAGAGTAAGGTCCTATAAATTCAGCTCGGCATTGCTCTCCTCAACACGATCAGACATATATCCAAAGTAAAAGAGAAAAAAAATGGAAGCAACCTCACAGCAACGATTCAAGAAAATTTGTGTCTTCTGTGGATCTAACCCTGGTAACAGACCTGAATTCTTGGAAGCTGCTAGAGAATTGGGATAATTGATGGCCGCTAAAAATATGAATTTAATTTACGGAGGTGGAAGTATGGGGATGATGAGAGAAATCTCAAAAGCCGTTCAGGAAGGTGGCGGTCACGTCTTGGGAATCATCCCAAGACCTTTGGCAGACGAAAGGTTAATCGGGCCGACAAATGGAGACGAGCGCATTGTGTCAGGTATGTCTGAACAAATTCATGAAATGATTAATACTGCAGATGCGTTCATTGCATTACCAGGTGGACTTGGTACATTCGAAGAGATATTTACAGTGGCGTCATGGGCACACCTGAACGTTCACCAGAAACCCATCGGGTTGCTTAATATTGAGCACTTCTTCGATTTCCTGTTTGTGTTTCTTGCGGAAGCCAAGAGACATGAATTCGTCACCAAGTCTGTGGAAGTCATTTTCTTGACGGCGACGAATGCCGAAGAGTTGATTGACCAGATCCTGGCTTTTGAGCCGAAGCTTGACCCCATCCTCTCCAGATTGGACTGGACTGATAGTGATCGTGGCAAGAAGCGCAGATTGGACATTGATCTGAATCGATGATGTTCCCTGCTAACCAGGTATTACAAGCATAAGGCCTATTTGAAAGTTTGTGTTCTATTTTAATTATTAAAAAAAAATGAATGAATGAAAAAAAAATTGAAAAAAAAATGAAAGAAAAAAAAATGAGTGAGAGAAGTCTTTGGTAATTAGACATATGTCCGGTGATGACATTGTTTGCTATAGGGAGAAACCCTAGAAACGATAAGTGCGAGACGTGCTCTCGTCCTGTATTCTGAATGGATTGATCTCAGCTAGACTCGTGAGCACTTAATTATGGGATCCTAGCAGTAGAAGCCTGAGTGGTTAGCGAGGTGACTAGTTGAAGAGATGATGGATCGGTGAATGACCGTTTGATTGGGTGTCCACCCTGGTTTACTGATGCTATGATATATGATATGGTTGGAAATAAAGAAAAAGTCTCTGAAAAGGAAAAGGAAAAAAAAATAGACCGCCTATAACCGATAAGCGTGAAGCTACCCATAGGCGAGTATTAGGACCACCATGAGGAGAAATGCTACCTTAAAGGGTAAGTGTGTCAGAAAAAGAAAAGAGAAAGGAAAAAATAAAAAGAAAAGAAAGAAAAGAAAAAAGAAATAAAATGAAAAGAAATAGACAAAAGAAAAAAAAATGAAAACCATATCATGTTGAGTATGCTGAAGTAATCACAGAATGTGATTAAGACATCCAGGTTGGTTAGACCCACTGGTTCGATTCTCTGAAACGAAATCACCAAGTTAGCTTACTTAAGGACTAAGCTGCGAATAAGCCCTGACACACACACGAGGAGTCTAGCTCAGATCACCCATTCAGATGATTGGACTTGAGTATATCGAGTACTTTGAAGATTCATCGGTTTTGACACGAAGCATTCGTTGAGGACAAAAATATGTCTAGCTATCAAGATTATCTCGTGAGAGGTAATACAATGTGTGAAATAGAATATCATGTCAGCTTGGGAACAAGGCCCATATCAGCTTGGGGCGAGGCCCACATCATTATCAATCTTTGCCGGGTACGGCACTCTGCGGGTTGAGGCCCACATCACTACCAGTTTCGCCAGGTATGGCATTCTAAGGGCGAGGCCCACATCAGTTCATATCAGTATCTGCCGGGTAAGGCATTCTGGGGGCGAGGCCCACATCAGTTTAGTATCAGTTCTGACGGGTATGGCACTCTGCGGGTTGAGGCCCACATCATAATCGGTCTTTGTTGAGTATGGCACTCTGGGGGCGATGCCCACATCATTATCAGTCCTTCCCGGGTATGGCACTCTGTGGGTTGAGGCCCAGATCACTATCAGTTTTGCCGGGTATGACACTCAGGGTTGAGGCCCACATCATTATCAACAGTTCAGAGATGAGTCACAGGGCCGAGGCCCACATCTGTTACAGTATCAGTTTTTGGGACGAGTCACAGGGTCGAGGCCCACATCGGCATCAGTATCGGTTTCGGGGATGAGTCCCAAGGACGAGGCCTGCAGCAGCATCAGTATCAGTTTTGGGCGAGGCCCATATCAGTTTGGGGCGAGGCCCATATCAGTATCAGTTTGGGGCGAGGCCCATATCAGTTTGGGGCGAGGCCCACATCAGTATCAGTTTGGGGCGAGACCCACATCAGTATCAGTCGGGGGCGAGGCCCACATCAGTATCAGTCGGGGGCGAGGCCCATATCAGTATCAGTTTGGGTCGAGGCTCACATCAGTATTAGCTTGGGGGCGAGGCCCACATCAGCACCTGTTTGGGGATGAGTCCCAGGGTTGAGGCCCACATTCAGCATAAGCATCAGTAACATTTTTAGGGATGCGTCCCAGGGTTGTAACCCACTTCATCAGTATCAGCAGTTTTGGGGATGCGTCCCAGGGTTGTAACCCATTCATCAGTATCAGCAGTTTTGAGGGATGCGTCCCAGGGTTGTAACCCACTTCATCAGTATCAGCTTGAGGGGCTAAAGCCACACAATTAGCTCAGATCAGGGAACAAAGCCCACAATCAATACAATTCAGGAAAAAGCCACACAGCCAACACAGTTGGGGAATAAAACACACATTCATAACAATCAGGGGAATAAAGCCCATATTCAACACAGTCCAGGAAGAAAGCCTATATTCAGTTCAGCTCAGGAATAAAGCCCACATTCAGTACAGTTCAGGAATAAAGCCTGCATCCAGTTCAGTTCAGGAAGAAAGCCTGCATTCAGCTCAATACGGGAATAAAGCCCACATTCAGTACAGTTCGGGAAGAAAGCCCACATTCAGTACAGTTCAGGAAGAATGCCTGCATTCAGCTCAATACGGGAATAAGCCCACATTCAGTACAGTTCAGGAAGAAAGCCTGCATTTAGCTCAATTCATGGAATAAAGCCCACATTCGGTACAGTTCGGGAATAAAGCCTACATCCAATACAGTTCGGGAATAAAGCCCACATTCAGTACAGTTCAGGGAACAAGACCCTCAACTCAAAAGGGGAACAAGACCTTCACATCAGATTCGGGAACATGACCCATGGAGACGAAACCCACAATTCGGTATCAGATCAGTTCTGCCAGGTACGGCATGACCAACTCAATTCTCAATTATCAACAGTATTTTGGGGATGCGTCCCCGGGCCGAGGCCCATTTTGCCAGCGGTATTGGGATGCGTCCCAGGGTCGAGGCCCTCATTGTCGGTTGCAGTTATTGGGATGCGTCCCAGGGTCGAGGACCCCGTTGTCGGTTGCAGTTATTGGGATGCGTCCCATGGTCGTAGACCCACTGCATCATATATTCCATTTTTGGGGATGCGTCCCCGGGCTGAGGTCCATTTTGTCAGCGGTATTGGGATGCGTCCCAGGGTCGAGGCCCCCGTTGTCGGTTGCAATTATTGGGATGCGTCCCAGGGTCGTAGACCCACTGCATCATATATTCCATTTTGGGGATGCGTCCCCGGGCCGAGGTCCATTTTTTCAATTGCAGGTATTGGGATGCGTCCCAGGATCGAGGTCCACTGCATCATCAACTCAGTTCGAAACAGCAGGTAAGCCAGGTGGCAGCTGGCGAGCCAGGTAAGTAAAAATGCATTGCACGAACTTTGATAGGATTGTCACTGGCACACACTGAACAAATCCCATCAAAGTGGGGGCGACTGTAGGCATTGCATTTTTGCATACCAGCCCAATGATGAGCCTCGTATGGAGGCACTACTTTTTAGTTACGGAAGTTGCGGAAAGCGGTCGTCGGAAAGGGAAAGTCAGGAATTGACATTTTGGTGGATTTTATTCGCTCGTTTTGCTTCGGGTTTTGTCGTCGCATTTTCGTTTCAAAATCATCATTCGCTCGGAACCTTTTCCTCGCTCTTTCTCACACATATTCTCTCTCTCTCTCATTTTCCTTGCTTGTGACCCTTTAACTTCCATGCAAAATTAAAATCTACCAACCAATTAAATTAATTTGAATTAAATTAAATATTAAAAATTACCAACCAATTAAATAACAACTTTAACAAAAAAAAACAATAATTCAAACAAAAATACAATAACAAACTCAAAATGCACCATGCCCCACGTACCAAACAATTCCCCCACACCAATTGTCTTCTTCCCCATGTGAACCCCTCACCAACCTTTCACATGCAAGCCGCCCATTTTGACAATTAAAAAACCAACAAACTTCCCTCCCATCACCATTTTTGATCACCATCAACTTCACGCACAACACCTGGATGGCACTTGATCATTATCTTCACAGCTCCATCAAACCCCACCATTTTTAAACCCCACGTAAATACCACCAATTAAAAACAACTTGCCACCTTTTAACAAAACCATGCATTCATAAACAAACCTTTCCTCCATCATGTCCAGGACTATCATCACCACCATCAAACGCCCAGCCTTAACAACCCTTCTACGTAACAGCCCTAATCTACTCCATCAAACAAACTCAGCAGCTCTCGGCACCATCAATCTTCAAACAAGATCAACAGCCCCTGCAGTACCGAGAACCCTAGCCACTGTCTTCAAACCAAGCAACTCCACGAACCACTTGATCCAGCAACACATCTTCATCTTCTCGGCAAAACTGATCAGCTCGGCACCTCATGCAACCACTGCCGAGCACCGCATGCAGCAGCCACGTGAACCTCCTCTCTTCCTTCATTAACAACAATCATCACTGAACTCAGTACATCACCATCCCTCACTGGACTCATCATTTGGAACCTCTCGGCAGCCCTCTCTCTCACTGAACCCTCGACTATTCTCAACTAAACCTCAATCATCATCAACTTGGCTCCCTGGATCTTGATCATCCCACGGCATCAACACTGTTCATCATCTTCTTCTCTCGGCTTCAAGGAGATCAAACAGACCAGTGCATCCACTCTCGGCAAACACACCAACCGAGCACCAAACCTTCACGCCCACCCTTCACTGCCTCTAAGTCTTCATGACTGCCCCACACGCCCTAAGCCTTCACATCGCTCCTTAACACCACAAGCACCCTTCATAGCCTTGAACCAGCTCTGAACCTCACGTAAATTCCCCCTGAAACATGCAGCTCACTGCCAACTGCCGAGCCTCATTCCCTTCAAACTGACTGAGTACCCCTAGCCTAGCCGAGCCCACACCCTTACCTACGCACACACTGCCACAAGCTTCAAGCCGAGCACCATGCATGTGAATGACTCCCACAAACGGCCATCAAATCATCCAGAAAATCGTCCCTAAAATAGCCCAGAAATGACGAGTGAAACAGAGAAAATTGTGAGTCAAAACTGTGAGAAAATGGCCGAAAACAGCAAACTGTAACCGCGGATGAAAACGGCGAAAATAGTTAAAACGGTGAACCCGGTGAAAACAGCAGATAGTGAGAACAGTAGAACGATAACCCTTGCGGCACCGTGAAACGCACTCCCGGAAAGCGACTAAAAAGGTAAGACCTGAGGGCACCCTTTGTTATATTCTATTTTGTTGTTCCGGACACGGCGTACTCGGTTGACGTGGAATATGTCCAACCAGGCATGCAAAGTCCTACATTAAGAACGGCCGAGTTCCTTGCCACATGTTTATTTTGCATGTATTTATGAGTTATGTATTTACTGTTATGAGAATATTACTTTCGAAGCATGCAAACTTAGATTTAGAGTAGTTTACCAATGTATGTCTTGTAGACTTGGTTAACATTGCACAAATCCATTCATTACAAACGACATAAGTAAGGGACCATTCCGAACCCAACGGTTTGAGGCATTCCCTTACGAGGGGTGAGTGCAGCCTTAAATCATTTTTCCCGGTTCACACCGGGTGGCGACTCCATGTTATTTCGTACTCCCAACTAGGCCCTGAGCCTAGAACAGCGTCGCCGATTTCTGTTGTCTACAGAAAGATTCACAACCCTGGATAGTTTCTTAATATTGAATTTTCCTAAAATCTACTTTCCTGCAATTTTATTTACTTGTTTAAATTTAAAGTCACCATTCCAATAAACAATCAATCCATTAGATACTTGTAAAAATTTAGCTTCATAAATTAATAGCTTAGGTATTAAGTCCTCGTGAGATCGATATTTTTTATACTACTTGAACGATACATGCGCTTGCGTTATACGTTTATGATTACGCCGGTCAAGTTTTTGGCGCCGTTGCCGGGGACTTAGTTTTCTTTCACTATTAGTTTTGGAGTTAGATACCTTTAGTTGTATCTAATTTCTTTTTACTTATTATTGTTGTTTTCTTGTGTTTCAGGTTCTCAGACACTACATGAGACGAACTAGAAGCTTTGAAATCCGACCGCTTGACCCAGAAATTGAAAGAACCATCAGACAGTTGAGAAGGGAAATACGAGAAGGCCAAGAAGCAATCATCAACATGGAACCTGAACCTTTGGAGGTTGCACCACCAATTCTCATTCGAGACAGAACCATTCTTGTGGTTGACGGCTTCATTTCCTGTATTGTACTTCCTCCCTTACCAGTAAATGCGTGTGACATCAAAACATGCATCCAGATTATTCAGCCGTCAGTTCAGTTTGGGAGGAATGTAACTGAAGATCCTAATGCCCACATCAGCAACTTCCTGGAAGTTTACGGCACTTTCAACTACAACCGAGCAGCTGAAGAAGCAATAAGACTGCGTGTTTTTCCATATTCCTTAGAAGACATAGCTAAAGCTTGGCTACATTCACTACGAGTAAGTTCCATCACAACTTGGAACACTCTAGCCACTAAATTCCTTACAAAGTACTTTCCACCAGCCATAACTGCAAAGCTGAGGAATGACATCACATCATTTGTGCAACATGACTCAGAATCTCTCTGCGAAGCTTGGGAAAAGTACAAAGATTTACTTAGAAAATATCCTCACCATGAGATTGCAAAGTGGCTACAAGTCCAAACATTCTATAATGGACTTTCTGGAATAATGAGAACCACAATTGATGCTGCTGCTGGAGGAGTTTTAATGGAAAAATGAGAAGATCAAGCCTGAGACCTAATTGAAGAAATGGCCAACAACAATTCACTATGGCCAACAGAAAGGAGCATGATCCAAAGAATTACTGGAATTTATGAAGTTGGAGCCAACACTGTAGTGAATGCCAAGTTAGATCAGATATACAAATTCATGGAGACTCTCACCATGCAAGGTAATACTGGATCTACAAGTTCACCATATGGAGGAGCACCAGAGCTAAACCAACATGAAGAGACGGTGAACTATGTCAATAGACAGGGGAACAATCCATATTCCAACACCTACAACCCAATGAGGAGGAATCATCCCAATTTCACATGGAGTAACAATTCAGGGCAAAAGAACTATCCACCACCTAGATTCCAACAACAAAACAAAGGCCAGGAGCATGAAAAAGAACCAGGAATGGCAGAAGTGCTAGCTCAGTTAAAAAAATACGATGCTATATTTCAGAGCCAACCATCTTTTATTAAAGCACTGGAGAATCAAATTAGACAACTGGCCAATGCTCAGAGTTACAGACCGCCAGGAAACCTTCCTAACAACACAGAACCAAATCCAAGGAACTGAGGGAATGAGCAATGTCAAGCCATTACCTTGAAAAACGGTACTGAAATCAACAAAGATGTTGGAATCAAGGCATCCATTGAAGAAGTCCCAAAAGATGCAGTTCCACAGATGGAGGAAAAAGAAACAAAGGAAAAAGAGCAAGAAAGAATCACTCCACCTCCACCTTTTCTACAACGACTCCAGAAAAGTAAATTGGACAAGCATTTTGCTCGATTCTTGGAGGTGTTCAAAAAGCTGCATATCAACATTCTGTTTAGTTTCAATCAAGTCCCAAGGATCATAAATCATGCATAAACGAGTTGAATACATATCAAATGAGGTGCGGAATAACTCCATTGATCGGTAGAGATGCAACAAAGATGAAGTGCGAACTGCTCTCCCTTGCTCGGCAGTGAGTTGCGCGTGTGAGGGGCTTCACGGTGGTGACTGGTTCGGCTTCTTCAAGGTTCGGCCATGGGAGACACCATTGAAGCTCCAAGCTTCAAGCTTTCCAAGCTCACAAACTCACTTCCCTATCACCTTTGTATTCCTCCATGAGTGTGCTAGCACTTAGATCTTGCTACAAGATCAAAAGCTTCTCCATTTTGTGTGAAAAACCAGAAAAAATGAAGAAGAAAATCGGTCAAGGAGACCGTGAGAAGAGAGAAACCATTTTGGCTCCATTTTGCCAAAACCGTGAATGTTGAATCATAGAGAGAAAAAGTGATGCCTTTTTGTATTACCTTTCTTTTATTTTATTTACCAAGTAAGTAAATAAAAGATATACAAAACTTTTATTAAAAAAGTCAAAAGCAAAAAGCAAAAGCTTTCAATCAATCAACTTTCACACCATCACTTCTACTTTTACTTTAAGTCACATCACATCACTTTATAAAGTGACATGTTGTCAAGTCACATCACTCAAAGTGACAATTGATTTGACGCATGATGTGACTAACGATTTGACGCTTGATGTGACTGCGTGCCGCGCTCGAATTCAAAATGCGAATGCGCTCGCAATCACTCTCGGGCTCGGGTTCGCTAATTCCAAATTAACGAATTTTCCGTCGCGTCGTAATTAAATGATTACGCCTAGCGAAATCATTATTCACGTCGTCGCTAACGAATTAATTCTAAATTAATTCGTTCGCCCGAATTAAAATCCAATTTCAATTCCGCGTCGAAATCTAATTTCGATTAATATATCGAATATATTAATTTTACCGATTAATTCCAAATTAATCGTTCTCTCTCTTTAACGATATTTATCCGAGAAAAATATCTCCGTAATTAATCCCAGATTATTTTCTCTCTCTCTTCCAATTAATCCCAGATTAATTAAAGTGCGAGTCATACGTCATCGGTGAATCTTCAGGAAGCGACCCATGAGATCTCCGGATATGTTGGCAGTAAATACGGTCGTCGGACTATCCGAACACGTAAGTACCTCGTACTACGTTTATACCGATTTACAGAAGACAAGGTTGGCTTCTAGCAAAGCGTCATGCCTACCCAATTCTCCAGAAATATTCTTACAGGAATATATAGATCTGTATCAAGCGTAGTATAACCGTAGTATTGTGCATATCGGCCCAGTATCGGATAGTCACGTGCTAGGGCTGGGGCTGGATAAGTGTCTGCCCCGTCTGAAGCACATGTCGGATGTCTGGTAACTAGTCTCTATAATCGGATATGTATGACCTAGTCATAATATCCCGATGGTTGCGCAACACTTAAGAGCACTAATACCGTATCCTGCGTGACATCATCTCCACTATGACTGAAGTGATACTTACGTCTTGACATCACACCCAATACACTACGACTCTCTGATAAACCCAGAAGTGGTGTACGCAGAACCGGTTAAAGCCCTGTACCACCAAGACCAAAGTCTATCGATTATCGTAAGTATTAGCGATGTAAGTCTCAGGTTAAGACTATACACACCTACCTTGATTTCGGCCTCCCATAGACACATAGTCATAATACCAATGGGATTCCGAAGGGTCTATCCAGAGCGAAGCTGTTTCCCGTACCATCGGTGAAACACGACCTCCTATCGCACTTGCATAAGTATCCAATACTTATATATATGAGAACTATGCCGTTGTGCCCTCACAACGCACACAAGTGCAATACTAGCCTATTCCGCATTATCGATGTCCAGTCTCGATAATACTCCGGCTAGGGATATTTAATGATTAATCCTTCGTGGACTGATACTGTCTCATATCATTCTCAATCCAGGAACTAATCATAGGGACCTCTCTTCATTTATATATCTATGGTGATCTAATCACAAATGATGAGAGTGCAATTTCCTTGTTACATAGTTAATTTGTACAACAACACCATGATATGTACAAATAGTGACGCTATGGGTCATATTATCCAACACATTCCATTCGCAGAAGCCTTGGAAGAAATGTCCAGTTATGTTAAATTCATGAAAGATATTTTTCACGAAAGCGGAGATTTGGAGATTACGAGACAGTAGCATTGATAGAAGAATACATCGCCATCATTCAGAGGAAACTTCTTCCCCGAAGTTGAAAGATCCTAGCAGTTTTACTATCTCATGCACCAATGGAGAACAATACATCGGTAAGGCTTTATGTGATTTAGGTGCAAGTGTTAATTTCAGGCCTTTTTCTATTTACAGGAAACTGCAAATTGGAGAAGCAATGCCTACCTCAGTCTCTCTACAACTTGCTGATAGAACTCTCATATTTCCGAGAGGAGTAGTTGAAGATGTGCTAGTAAAAGTCGACAAACTCATTCTCCCAGTAGATTTCATTATCCTTGACATGAAAGAAGACAAAGATGTACCTATCATCCTTGGGAGACCATTCTTGGCTACGAGTCGAACTGTTATTGATGTACAAAAAAGAGAACTAACCATGAATGTAGGACTAAGAAGTTACCTTCAATGTTTTCAAAGCCATGAAATTCCTGAATGATGAAAATGAGGAGGAATGTTTCAGAATTGATGTTGTTGATAGTATCATCAGGGATTCTGATACAATCCCATGGATAAACTTGAAGCTTGCATCACCAACATGACTGACAGCGAGCTAGATGCTGAAATTCTGGAATATATCAACTATCTTGACAAAACATTTTCCTTCAAATCGACACCACATGTGGAAAGTCTGGAACTACCGAAGAAGGAACGAATCAAGCCTTCAATTGAAGAACCACCGCAGCTGGAGCTAAAGCTACTTCCAAGCCATCTCAGGTATGCATTTTTAGGAAACTCTTCTGAATTACCTGTAATTATTTCTTCTTCTTTAACATTGGAACAAGAAGAAAAGTTACTGAGAGTGTTACGAGAACACAAGAAAGCCATTGGTTGGACTATAGCATACATTCGAGGCATTAGTCCATCATTTTGCATGCATAAAATTCTGATGAACGACGAGTACAAACCTACAGTATAGCATCAACGGAGACTAAATCCAATCATGAAGGAGGTCATGAAGAAATAAATTATCAAATGGTTGGATGCTAGTATCATCTACCCCATCTCTGACAGCACTTGGGTGAGTCCTATGCAGTGTGTGCCAAAGAAATGATGAATTATTGTAGTCATAAATGAAAAGAATGAGCTGATTCCAACAAGAATGGTGACTGGATGGAGAGTATGCATGGACTACAAGAAGCTGAACAAAGCAACAAGGAAAAACCATTTTCCACTACCATTCATTGACCAGATGCTGGACAGACTGGCGGGATATGAATTCTATTATTTTCTGGACGGATACTCGGGGTACAATCAGATAGCCATTCCCTAGAAGATCAGGAGAAAACCACTTTTACATGTCCGTATGGTACTTTTGCTTTCCGCAGGATGCCATTTGGACTATGTAATTGCATGCTCCTGCTACATTTCAACGTTGCATGATGGCCATCTTCTCAGACATGCTGGAACAAAGTATGTAGGTTTTCATGGATGTTTCTTCTCTGTGTTTGGAGACTCGTTCGACCACTGCTTGCAAAATCTGGAACAAGTGTTATAAAGGTGTGAAGATACCAACCTGGTACTGAACTGGGAGAAATGCCATTTCATGGCGCATGAAGGTATCGTCCTGGGACATCGAATCTCACAAAAGGGAATCGAGGTAGACAAAGCAAAGATCGAGACAATTGAAAAACTACCTCCACTAACAACTGTCAAAAGGATTCGGAGTTTTCTTGGACATGCTGGCTTTTATAGGAGATTTATCAAAGACTTCTCAAAGATTGCTAAACCTCTGTGCAATCTTCTGGAGAAGGATGTGCATTTCAACTCCACCAAAGAATGTCACGAAGCTTTTGAGATCCTAAAACATAAGCTGGTTTCTTCTCTCATCATTGTAGCACCAGACTGGACCCTTTCATTTGAGGTGATGTGCGATGCTAGTGATTTTGCTATAGGTGCAGTTTTGGGACAATGCAAAGCAAATAATTTCCATACCATTTACTATTCTAGCAGAACTTTGAATGAAGCTCAACTCAACTACACAACCACTGAAAATGAGTTATTTACAGTTGTGTTCGCTTTTGATAAATTCCGCTCTTATCTGCTGGGTACCAAAGTGGTGGTCTACACAGATCATTCAGTAATCAAATACCTGATCGTGAAGAAAGATGCCAAACCCAGATTGATCCGTTGGATACTTCTACTGCAAGAATTTGACGTCGAGATCCGAAACAGGAAAGGGACAGAAAACCAAGTGGCAGATCATTTATCGAGGATCGAGAATGGAGAAACAATTGGTAAAGAACTGACAATCAAAGAAACTTTTCCAGATGAACAGCTATTTTCCATGAAACAGCATGATGTCCCTTGGTATGCTGACTATGTCAACTACATAGTATCGGGAAAATGGCCGTTGGAATGGATAACTCAGCAACGGGAGAATTTCTTCAAAGAAGTCAAGCATTATGTCTGGGATGAACCGTGCATGTTCAAACGTTGTGATGATCAATTACTGAGATGGTGTGTTCCAGAAGAGGAGGTCAACAGTGTCTTGTAGCATTGTCATTCGTCACCATATGGCGGACACTTCAGCGGGAATAAAACTGCAGCAAAAGTCCTACAATCAGGTTTGCTCTGGCCCACTCTTTTTAAAGATGCTTATCTCTTTGCTCTTCAATGTGACAGGTGCCAGAGAACGGGAAATATTTCAAGGAGAAATGAAGGACCTCTGCAAAATATTCTGGAAGTGGAGATATTTGATATATGGGGTATTGATTTTATGAGACCCTTTATTCCATCATTCAGAAACCTGTACATACTAGTTGCAGTAGACTACGTCTCCAAATGGGTGGAAGCAATTGCACTACCATCAAATGATTCAAAAGTGGTGATTAAGTTCCTTAAAAAGAATATTTTCACTCGCTTCGGAACACCTCGGGCGATTATGAGTGATGGTGGCACACATTTCTGTAAAAAATACTTCGATGCACTCCTATCCAAATACGGAGTTACTCATAAAGTTGCCACTGCCTACCATCCTCAGTCAAATAGACAGGTTGAAGTTTCTAACAGCGATATCAAAAGAATCATGGAGATAATAGTTGGATCAACAAGGAGGGACTGGTCTACAAAACTAGATGACGCATTATGGGCCTACCAAACAGCTTACAATACACCCATTGGTATGTCCCCATATCGAATGGTGTTTGGGAAGGCATGCTATCTGCAAGTTGAGCTTGAACACAAGGCGTAATGGGCACTGAAGAAGTTGAATCTTGATCCACAAGCAGCAGGAGAAAGACGGCTTCATCAACTCAATGAATTGGAGGAGTTCCGCCTACAGGCTTATGAGAATGCCAGATTAGACAAAGAAAAGACCAATAAATGGCATGATCAAAAAATAGTGCACAGACAACTGGAACCAAGGCAGCATGTGTTGCTATACAATTCAAGGTTGAAACTTTTCCCTGGAAAGTTGAAATCAAGATGGTCAGGTCCGTTTGTAATCACTCAGGTTTTACCATATGGAGATGTTGAGTTACTTGATCCCAACACCAATGAAACATTCAAGGTTAACAGTCAGTGTGTCAAGCACTACCGGGGAGAATCATTTGAGCGACAAAAAGAAAGTGTCACACTTTCAGATCCAGCCTAACGTTCGGGCAGTCATGTCTAGCTGATGACTTTAAACTTAGAGCTAGATGGAAGACAACCCATCCAATTTGTGTATATATTGTGATTTGGTGTGCTTTATTTGTGTGTTTAATTTGTGTAGGTAAAGTCACATTTCAGGATGGAAGACGTTCTCGCAAATCTTCACAACCAATTTTCTTCTCTCCCTCAAAACTCTCTGATGAAAGTCTACAAAGCTCGGTTGGAACGGATGATACTTCTAATGATCAAAGGTATTCCTAACGACAATCGTTGGATTATTGAAGCACGGGTCCGATTGGCAGGTGAGTCCTATGACTCTTTTATTTCATGTCTGCCTGGTTTAGGAAGAAGCACCTATGCTAAAAAGATAGGAGCTAAAAAGATAGGTGTTTGCTATAAATGTGCTCGCATGACATGTAATACTCGTTGTCAATTTTTAGGAATGGTGTCTGATAACCGTGAAGATAAAATTAAATTCATTAGGGATGGCTTGAGTAAGGAGTCATTAGATGTCATATCTAAGACTCTTGAGACGCATCTCTGTGGATATGTGCATCATGCAATTCACATGTTATATACACAATTTCGTAAAGAATGACAACAATATAGTATCGGGAATCTGACTCTAAAAGACCCTGTTTGTCAATTTATAAGAAAATTGGATGGGAAGCTTGTCCCTGACGCATAGGCGTCATTTAAGCTGTTACTTCTTGTAAATATTATTTTATTTATTTTGTACTAATAATTGTGATTTGTTTTGGTATCTTCTTTTTTTTTTCTCCGACAGGATCCATACTTTTTTTATTTTCACGATATATTTTACTGTTTAACTAATAATTGTCATCTGGCAGATACTAGTGCTATTATTACTCACCATTTTTCAGATGTTATAAATTCAACTCATCATTGCTCTTTTGAAAGCATCCAGATAAAAATGGAAGCCATTTCAAGAAGACGAGTTGTAAACATCTGTTTGTTTTGCGGTACTAGTGTTGGTTCTAAGCCAGAATTCGTTGCAACAGCTTAGGAATTGGGTAGAGTCATAGCTGAAAGGAATATGCACCTAGTATATGGCGGTGGAAATCTTCGACTAATGAGGATAGTTTAAAGGGCTGTACAGGAAGAAGGCAGTCAAGTCTTGGGAATCATTCCAAAACCCTTAGCGGAGGTGAATCTTATAAGATTATCAAACGGAGAGGAACTTATCGTGCTAGGTATGTCTGAACGATTGGTAGAAATGATTAATTGTGCTGATGCTTTCATTGCTTTGCCAGGTGATGGAGGAAATTTTTACAGTATTATCTTGGGCGAACTTGAACATAGACTAGAAACCGATTGGATTGTACAATGCTAATGGATTTTATGATTTTCTTTGTGTATTTCTTGATGATGTCCGGAGAAATGGGTTCGTGTCAAAACCTGTAAAAGATATCATCTTCACAGCCAGAACTGCCCCAGATTTAATTGACCAAATCTTAGCATTTGAACCACAAATTGACCCTATCCTTTCCAAGATTAACTGGTCTGATAATGATCGTGGTAAGAAGAGTCGGATAAATCTGGATCTTAACCTTTAATTTTCTTTTTAGACGTAGAATTTCAGCTAATCAGGTACTGTCTTCTAAACTCTTCTTCTACTTTTTAAGACATTGGGGAAAATGTCTCATTTAGGTTTGGGGGTGGGACTAGTTGATTAGTATCTTGTTTTAATTTATTTTCGATGTGTTATTTTTGCTTGGTTTTTAGTCTAATTTTTTTTTTTCAAAAATTAAAAAAAATTTGTGTTTTTAACTTGATTACTCAGGTGAAATTGATGAGAGATAGCTGTGTAAGGAATTTCCAATTCTGAGACGTATCTCAACCTATTTCGAAAAACAAGTTAATTTTTGTTTATTTCATTTTTGAATTATTTAATTTGTGAATTCTCCATAAAACTGACTAAAATGGATATTCATATGTTCAGTTGACAGGTATTATCAACATAAATGGTAACATACAGACATGAGTTGTGATTGACAAGCTTATAATATTCAGTGCTCTAGTTTAATTGGAGGAAGCATCTATAAAAAGCGATGAGATAAATATATATATATATATATCTGAGATCCGAGTTATTAAGTCCGTAGGGGTGTTTTTAACACCTAGTGCCCTTAAACCAACTGGTTTGGGAGTCACTGATCCAAAGCTCGCTACAAGGATCGAAGATGTTACATAAAATATATATATATCGAAAATCCGAGTAATTAAGTCCGAATGGGTGTCTTAACACCTAGTGCCCTAAAGCCAACTGGTTTGGGAGTAACTGATCCAAAGCTCGTTACATGGATGGATAATATTGTATATAAATAAATAAAAAAAATCAGAAAAATCAGAAAAATATTCCATTGATAAAAAAAAGGGTGTGAATTCTGATATAACTGAGGACAAAAATATTACTCTCTTTTCAACTACACTTGTGACTATTGTGGGAAAAATGAGTTGATAATATTTTGTTGGCTGTGTGTATAAAGAATGGTAAAAATAATCGGAGAATTTACTTATTCGGTAATTTAGAAAGAAAGAAAACAACTATAAACTTGGATAATGAGTTTCACCTGTCTAGTCACTAACTTGTTTATTCTCTTTTCTCTTGTCTTTTTGCTTTTGTGTGTATTAGTTTTATAATGATGTTTGTGGGTATCATTGTTGTAAGCCCTCACGAGACTACAACTCGTCCACTAGGGACACCTAGGGGTTTAAAGGCTTGTTGCATATGCTAAATGCAACCGTGATCCCTACGAAAGTGGCTTAGCTTAATTTTTATTTTAAATATGTTTATGTTATGTTATTTTATTGTTTTGCTCGAGGACTAGCAAAATGTTAGGTTTGGGGGTGTGATGAGTGGTAAATGTATCACTATTTCTCACTCATTTGACCTAATATTTTGTATAGTTTCTTGAGTTTTGTGAATATTTTGATGTGTTTTGTGTTATTTTGTAGATAAATAAAGTTTCAGGACTCTCTCGAATCAAATCAGTGCCAAAACAGTGAAAAATGGACAAAAATGGAAAAATTGTAATTTGGGGGTCGCGACTGCTAACGTGCGCCGGGACACGTGGACCAATCAGAGAAGTTTTGCTAAAATGCACCGTCTGTTAACGTGTGCTGAATGTACTAACGTGCCCCGGCCACGTGTCCAGCATAATAATTCAGTCAGCGCCACGTCAGCATAATTATTTAGATAATAATTCAGCCATGCCACGTGTCACCATCTCAGCTAAAGTTCATGCTACGCGTCGCGACGCGCAGGCCATTTTATGCCTATAAATAGAAGGCCGAATTTGAGATTTGAATTCATACTTTCTTCTATGTAATTCCTTAAGAATTCTCTGAAGATTGTATCTTGTTTGTTTATTTACAGCTTTCAGTAATTAATTTCCGCATTTGCACTTTCTTTTCTTTACTTTTCAGTCTTTACTTTCAGCAATTTACTTTTACGCAACAATACTTTCATTTCTTTACTTTTCAAGTCTTTACTTTTCAGTAATGAGGAAGTAACTCCCCCTTGCTGGGGTAAAAGGTAAAGCTTTTTTTACTAATATTTATATTAATCTCCCTTAATTATAATATATAAACTAGTTAAAACCTGACTAAACTGGATATTGCCTGATTGGTCGGTTGGTAATATTTGAAATTGGTTTTAACCTGACTAAACTGGATACCGCCTGATTGGTTGGTTGGTAATTAATTATAAATTTGACTTAATCAGGTTACCGACTATATGGCTGGTTGGTAAAATCACGCAAAGTTAATATATTATATTAAGGGAGATATCTAAAATAGTAGTGATAAAAGTGGATCATTTAACCCCAACATTTTCTTTTATTGTAATTTTACATTTTTAATTTTCAGCAATTACTTTTCCGCCTTTACCTTTCCGTCATTTACTTTTCAATATTTATTTTATGTCTTTTATTTTATTTAAGTTTTTACTAGCCGTAAATATGTGTCGTAGCTAAACCCGTTATCTGAGGTTGTGATGAATTCCAATATCACCGGTTTATAAGAGGTTATTTTATAGTTTGGGTAATATAAAGGTTTACTTATTAAGTCTTAAGCTTAATGCTTCTTGTTAACTGGCCATTAATAAGATTGATCTCGTAAACTTAAAATAAACTTGACAAATGAATTTTAGGTTTCAGCCTTAGACTTAATAGCCCACGATCTTCCTTAATGATATATAACCCTTTAATAGATTTCCTTACAAGATAGACATATACTTGTCGGGCGGGGGTAACCACAATTGGAACTTAATCTTAATGAATTCGGGTAACTTGGTTGACAAAGACATATGATTAATTGGGTTACACTGGGTATTTGCATCTGATCATCGACTGAGGCTTTTGCAGAATTTCGTGTTCCAGGTTAGTAAACCAATATATTACACAAACATGAAATAACCACTTCATCTTTAAAAAAGATATTGGAAAGATTCACAACCCTGAATAGTTTCTTAATATTGAATTTTCCTAAAATCTACTTTCCTGCAATTTTATTTAATTATTTTAATTTAAAGTCACCATTCCAAACAAGCAATCAATCCATTAGATACTTGTAAAAATTTGGCTTCATAATTTGATAGCTTAGGTATTAAGTTCTCGTGTGATCGATACATTTTATACTACTTGAACGATACGTGCGCTTGCGTTATACGTGTGTGATTACGCCGGTCAGTCCTTTTTGCTAAATATTTGGTTATAATCAAATCTAATTAAATGACTTAACTAACTTAGTTACAAATAACCTAACTAAGTCAACAAAACAATGAAAAACCAAAAAAGTCAACAAAAGAGGCAATTTTTCCCAAAATGATAAAATTGTCCATTTTGCACAAAATGCTCCAAATTCTGTGGGCTTCATGTTACAATACCCAAATGATGTGTCTCAAGCCCATTAAGTCTTGTCTTGGCCAAATTTTTGGTGTTGGACTTGATTCGGCTTGATTCGTCAAAATACTCAAATTGTGTCGTTGTCGTAGTCGAGAATGTATATCTGAGCTGAGTGATTCTTATGTCACGAGAATCAATATATATATATAATAAAGGAGAATGGTGTTGGAGGAAAGAGAGTGTATCCAACGGCTCTCTTTATGTGGCTTAATTGACAGCCCAGATCATTTCATTGGTAATTGGAGGAAAGAGAGTGAATTGATTGATGGAAATGGTCAAAAAATTTCAAATTTTCAAATTAAAAAAAAAAGAAAGTTAAAATAAAATCATTTAATTAAAAAATAAAATCATTTAATTCTGTAACACCGTGCCGTAGGCACGGACAAATATTGTAACATCGTGCCGTAGGCACGGCCAAATACTGTAACACCGTGCCGTAGACACGGGCATCATTTAATTAAAAAATAAAATTATTTAATTTTGTAACACCGTGCCGTAGGCACGAGCAAATACTGTAACACCGTGCCGTAGGCACGGGCAAAAACTAGTATATATATATATATAATATATATATATATATATATATATATATATATTCCCGTATCATATTTTCATCTAATATTTCAATGTCAAACTTTTTGATAATGTAAATCATAACATACAAGGCTAGCTACCTTATAAAATTAACTTGGTACACAAACCTATCATGCAGAATGCATACAACTTTATATCCAACGATCCATCTCCATTGCTTCTTTTTCCAACTTCATGCTATTAATGTACAAAATTGTTCTCCTCGCTGCTAAAAAAAACTTTTCACATTTATTTAGGCTATGGGCATTCTCTCTATAGACACTCAATGTGTCATGGTTGCATGTTAAAGCCTCATACTGGTCTATTAACAAGTGTTAACTCACTTGGTTAAGACATCTCTATTCTATTTTGGTTCGATTTGTTAAAGTGTTATGAATGAATAAAGTTTTCATATAATTATTAGCGTTCAGACTTGATTCTATTAGCTTACAAGCCTTATTTTCATAATTTTCGGGTTTCGGATCTTATTCTCACAGCCTTCGAGCATTGTTTTGTAAGCCTACATGCCATGTTCTCATCCCATTCGAACCTAGTTTATAGTGATCCGCTAAGCAAAATATAGCTTCATTAAAAACATATACATTCAGATTCTCTTTTTCTTTGTAATGAAATAATATAACGTAATATATAACGAAGAGATTTCACCTTATTTAAATTTGTTAAAAAACAAAAAATCATACTGCTTGGAAAATTTAAAAACAAAAAACAAAAAACAAAAAAGGGGCTTAAACCTCGTGTATCAACATACAGCTATAATAAAGGTAACGGCATTTCAATTCCTCTTTGATCATCAACCGAATCTTTCTTGTATTCATTTGATTCTAAATTGCATTCAGGCTCCTCTATACTTTCACTTATCATTCGCCAATACTTTTCAACATCGTTAACATTCTCTTTCTCTTCATCATTTCCCAAAACAACGACTTCACCAAAATGAACACGGCAACCGCAATTAGAGTCGTCACCGCCGCCGCTGCCGGACTCCTTAATCGGGGACGCTGGTGGTTTAGCTCGCGGTGGGCCGGTGGCTTCTTGTTTCGGTGATGTTGCTACGGGTGTTGTTGCAATATTATTAACATGCTTGACATGATTTACCATATTATTATCAGTACGATTTGATGGTGAAAAGCATTTGTACATGTAAGCCAAGAACCAATAGAACCAAGGAACACCAACAAGAATCAACCCGGCTGTTGCATAATACGGAGAAGAGAATTTATCCGGGAGAAATATGTATAACCCTAGAAGGATTCCACCGGAAACAACACACAAGAAGAAGAAACTTGAGATTATGTATATTCTTGGATCTCCTTTTCTTTCTTGTTCCATTTTTTTTTCTTTAGGGGAAAAAACCCAAAAATGGAAATGGATTGAATGATCTATGAACTTGTGTTTGATCAGTTTCTTTGAAAGATTCTTGGCTAGAGGAGGAGTTGGAGGAGGAGGAGGTGGTGGTGGATGGGAGTGGCGGAGGAGCCCATCAAAGAGAGGGAATGATTCAAAGCAGAAGTAAATAAAAGCGTCAATAGCGGGAGTTTGTTTGTGATTAAGAGCTTTTAGTGGTTTTAATTTGTTCAATATGTCTGTGTGTGTTAGAATCTAAATATGCTATATAGTCAAGAAACCAACTAAGGAAAGCATTTTCGTTGGGATTTCTAACGATTATTAAAGAAATTAAATGAATAAGAGAAGGATGTTATTTTGAAAATTTGTTTCTTTCTTTGTGTAACTAACTAATTTTTGTAGTTTTTAAGGGATATGGTTTGATAGTAAAGGGTTTAGAACTTAATTGTCAGGTATTGGGTTCGAGTTTAAAGAGATGTATTTCTTATACAAGTCTAAGACAATCAGAGATTTTATTTATTCCGTTTAAATTCGGATGTGGTCGTTTGACGGTGGAGTTTCGAACGTTATTAAAAAACTAATTTTTATACCATAATATAAATTTGTTATATATAGCAAAAGTGGGAAATACATGTATGTGATGCTGACGGTTAGATTTACTTTAATTTGAACCAATGGATGAGATTGATTTAAAATGTTGTAAATAAATCACGCATTGAAAGATGAGTAAATCACGCATGTCTCTATTTGTCTTTCTCATTTTGCTTACCCTTTTTTGGTTAATTTTTGTTGATGGATTTTAGATTTCTTTACAAAATTTCTTTCAACTTCCCCACTCTCCTACTCCGCACTTTCTTTCTCTTTGCTGACAGAATCCGAACCTGAAAGCACCACCAATTCTTATACCGTTTTAAGCTTTGGAAACAGCATAAGCATCAGACAGACACGTAGGATGCAGCGGAATCTACACCTTTGTTTCATACAAAAAAAAAAAAAAGGTTGTGGGTATATTTTTATCACTCAAGTTTCAATTTTTTTTATCTTTTGGGTTATTAATTTTTATACTATTGTTATTGATAAAGTATATGTGGAGTCAATTCTTTGTTCACATGTAAAAGATTTCAACAAATCTTTTTTTGATAAGTAATTAATACAATTGGTTGACATTTGTTGATGGTGTTTTCTGGTCCTATGTTATTTAAGGAACACAGCGGGGGCAAAAAGGGTAATTGCTTTCTTGATCGAGATCATTAATGCCGACCCGACCACATGAGTGTTATAAAGCCAACAGGTATAGACCGAGCATTTGATAATTGGTGACCGACCACTTTGGCTCGGATGACCGAGCATTATCGGATCGGCAGAAGCATTCTCAGTTCAAAAGACTACCATGACCGACCTCATGAAGACCGACCAGATAGCGAGGCGTGCTCAGGAAGATAAGGCATCATATTTTCTCGGATAAGATGACAAAGTATCCTACTTTCATAGGGAGAACTGATGAATCAGTGTCTTAATAGGACAAGAAAAGTAAATGTAGTTTTAAACTAGGAATCCTTATGGAAGAAGGAGATTAATTCGACTAGGAAACCCTTGTAAAAGAAGAAATCTGATTTCTGCACTATTATAAATAGGAGGGTAGAGTATGCTTAAAGGCATCAGAATGAATATCAAGATCATTACGATCAGACTTGTAAAACACAAGAGATATCAGAGAAGTATATCTCGGTAATAAAAGCATTGTCCGTTTTGTGCCCTTGGACGTAGGTGGGATCTGATCCGCCGAACCACGTTAAATCTCCTTTTTGATTGGTGTATTTTATCTGTCTTTTAGTAAATTTGCTTTTGGTTCCCCCTTAACCGAACAAATTCACTATTGTGGGAGGATCGTCTCGGGAGTAATATTCCCATATTGCCCTGAGACCAAAATCAGCCGTCAACAGTTGGCGCCGTCTGTGGGGATTTGCGACAAAAAGCAGTTAACGAAAAAGACAATGTCAGAAGACGGAAATCATCAGTCATCAGGGAGTCCAGCTACGGACTGGATGAAAAAAATGGAAGAAAGCATGAAATCCATGATAGATCGACTGGAGAGAATGGAAGGAATGAACAACGAGAGACCGGAAGCCGGAACCAGCCGAAGAAGAGGTGAAAAAGCAGAAGGTAAAAGGATTGCGGATATGAGTGAAGACGATGAACCCAAGAGGAAGGGTCCCTGCGGGATAAAATCCATAGTCGTAGAAAAAGATTCACAAACAGAGGACACATGGGAAGAAGAAAAGGGAAGACAATCGCCAGATTCCTCCAATGATAGTCTCCGCGACTCCAGAGCAAAAAACAGTGAGTATGGCGAGAATCTGTGGGAAACTCTAAGGCATGAGGAGCACCGCACCCAGGGCAATAGACGCGAAGAGGGGCACAGAAAGCGACATGGCAGCACAAGTAGTGAGATCAAGTCTTGGCTAAAAAAAGAGATGGCCAAGTGGGGGGTAAACCTCAAGACTAATGCAGGAGATACCCGGGAGAATGAGGAGGAATCTCCCATCATAGAAGAAATAAGGTCGGCAAAGTTCCCGAGGCGATTCAACATGCCGACCATGACGCCCTACAAGGGTCACACCGACCCTAAATCCCATATTGAGAGCTTTGTCCTATTAATGGAAGTCCAAGGAGTAGTAGGAGATGCCATCTGTAAAGTATTCCCCCTGACCTTGGGCGGATCCGCCATCCTATGGTACAGAAGTCTGGCCCCGGGGAGCATCGGAAGCTTCACGCAACTTAAAAGGTCGTTCATTCGGCACTTCAAGGGAGTCTGCGTCCCTAAAAAGACAATTGGAGAGTTGAGACTCATGAAGCAAGGAGAGGACGAGCCCCTAAAAACTTTCATTGAGAGGTACCACAGTATGGTACTCGAAGTCGGAGGATATGAGTCCCTTGAGGCCTTGGAAAGTTTAAAAGTAGCCTTAAGGGTCGGAAAACTGTGGACTCACCTAAGGATCCAGGACACACCAGATTATGCTACCGCTCTGGAAGTAGCCCGAAAGTTCGTCTCGTTAGAAAACGAAGAAAAGATCTCCCGGAGGGGGACAGCTGCCAGAGAGAGGACGACAAGGGCAGAGGCCCCCACCGGCCAGACAGGGAGTTCAAAAAACTTCTCCCGAGACGCAAGGAATTCAAACCAATGCCTCGGAATGACCAGGAAAGAGGGATCCCGACCCGAGTAAACCACATAGTCCGGGAAGAAGCATATATTCCCCTAAGCAAGCCACCAGGGCAGATCATCATGGAGATACAAGGAAAAAAGCCTCTTGATAGAACCCGACCTCATGAGATTTCCCCCAGATAAAAGGAATAAGAAATCTTATTGCATACATCATAATCTGAGGGGACATACAACAGACGAGTGCAAGGATTTACGGGAACAGATGGAAGACCTAGCACGAAATGGGTACTTAAATAATTATATTAACCATGAAACTATGGCAGCCAGACAGAGGGCACGAAGCCGACAGGTGAACATCATCGCCGGGGGGAAGACACTGGCCGGAGACTCTAACCGGTCAAGAAAAAACTATAGCCGAGCTCGAGGGATGGTGGTGCTGGAAACAGAACGGTCCTCGGTACTATGAGGAGGTCGGTCGGTACCCATAATGTTCACCAACGAGGATACGCGAGGGGTGAGTTTTCCCCATGATGATACATTAATAATCAAGGCAACAATCGGCGGCTCAGAGGTGGATAGAATCTTGGTAGATCCCGGAAGTGCAGTAGACATAATCTCCAAAGAAGCTTTAGAGGGTCTGGGAGTGGAGTATGCAACTCTGACCAACGACGGCACCCCCATGTACGGCTTTGGGGGCTCAACGGTCGTCCCACTGTGAATGATACAACTGGCCATGACGATCGGGACTCACCCTAGAACCCGGACGATCATGAAAAATTTCACAGTAGTGGACTGCATGAGTAGTTACCAAGTCATTGTCGGCCGGCCTTTCATGATGAAGACAAAGGCCGCGATGTCCTGCTATTACCTAAAGCTAAAATTCCCCACCCGGGAGGGAATCAGAATCGTATGCGGGAGTCAGAAAGTAGCCCGCAGCTGTTTTGCCACTCTCTCACGAGAAACCCTATGCATTGAAGTAGGTACTAGGAAAAGGCAGGAAAATGAAGAAGGAGAAGAAGCAAGTGGGGACCCGAGTCCTCGGCCAAACAAAACTGCCCGTCTAGGAGCGATCGAAGAATTGGAAGGGATATAACTCTTCGGACCTGGGAAGAGCGTAAAGATAGGGGAAAACTTAGATGGAACCCTGAAACAGGGTCTGCTGAGGTGTCTAAAGGAGTACCCGGACGTCTTCGCGTGGGGGCACGACGACATGCCCGAAATTGATCTGAAATTCATCAATCATCGCTTGGCAGTAAACCCGTCACACAAACCGGTCAAGCAGAAAAGAAGAACCTTAAACCAGGAGCGGTGCAGAGCAGTAGCGACCGAGGTGGACAAATTATTGAAAGCTGGTTTCATCAGAGAAGTAAAATACCCGGAGTGGGTATCAAACTTGGTACTGGTGAAGAAGTCAAACCGAAAGTGGAGAATGTGTGTGGATTTCACCGACCTAAACAAGGCATGCCCGAAAGACAGCTTCCCACTGCCAAACATAGATCAACTACTAGATACAACAGCCTACCAGGGACTGCTAAGCTTTATGGATGCCTTCTCAGGATATAACCAGGTCAAGATGCACCATTCGGACGAGGAAAAAAAAACTTTTGTCACCGACCAAGGGCTCTACTGTTACAAAGTAATGCCCTTCGGACTGAAGAATGCAGGGGAAACCTTTCAAAGGCTGGTCAACAAAATTTTCAAACCACTCATTGGCACATCAATGTTGGTATATGTTGACGACATGATAACAATGTCCAGAGAGCCAGAATGCCATGTAACAGACCTGAAGGAAACCTTTGAGTTATTGAGGAAACGCAATTTAAAGCTCAACCCGGAGAAATGTGCTTTCGGAGTAGCCTCAGGGAAGTTTTTGGGTTACATGGTAAGCTCCCGAGGCATAGAAGCCAATCCACAGAAGATCCAAGCGGTAATGGACTTGAAATCTCCCAGGACGGTAAAAGAAGTACAGAGTCTAACCGGTAGATTGGCCGCGCTCAACCGATTCATCTCCTGAGCAACCGACAAGTGCCACCCTTTCTTCAAAGTCATCAAGAAGGCAAAAAAGGAAATCGACTGGACGCCGAAATGCGAGGAGGCTTTCCTACAGTTAAAACAATACCTAACACAGCCCCCGCTTCTAGCAAAGCCACTCCTGGGAGAAACCTTATACTTGTATTTAGTTGTATCAGAGCACGCAGTAAGCTTGGTGCTGATACGAGAGGTCGATAAGGTCCAAAGGCCAGTATATTATATCAGCAAAGCCCTGTTAGATACTGAGACCCGATATTCGGTACATGAATTGGTCGCCCTGTCATTGATTACTGTAGCCCAAAAAGTACGACCCTACTTCCAAACCCATCCTATTGGGGTTTACACCGATTATCCTCTGAGACAGATTCTACAAAAACCAGAAGTTTTGGGCAGGCTAATGAAGTGGTTGGTGGAGTTAAGTGAACATGACATTTCTTAACTCTCAAGGATGGCAGTAAAGGGGCAGGCTTTGGCAGATTTTGTCACAGAATTCACAGAACCCCAGGTCTTGACTGTTGGGGAAGGCAAATGGAAGATGTCAGTAGACGGATCTGCCAGCTCATAAGGCAAATGAGCTGGAATCATATTGAAAAGCGACAAATGTGAAGAGGTATTGTTCGCCCTGAGGTTCGCCTTCGAGGCCACAAACAATGAAGCAGAGTATGAGGCAATCCTGGCCAGTCTTAGGCTATGCGCGGTGGTAGGAGTCCGCGACGTAATAATAAAAAGTGACTCTCAGCTAGCTGTTCAGCAGCTGAAAGGCGAATTCCAAGCCAGGGAACCGAGTATGATAGCCTACTTGGCTGAAGTAAAAAAAGGTTGGTGGGAAGAATGAGGGACGTACACTTTGAGCAAATCAGTCGAGAAGACAACTGCGAGGCATACTCCTTGGCACGGCTCGCATCTTTGATAAAATCAGAGAACCCCAGAATGGTCCCTCTAATCTGCCTCCGAGAAAAGAGCATGGGAGAACTCGAAGTAAAATTATTGGATAAGGAAGACAAAGCCTCGTGGATACAGCCAATTAAGAAATATTTGGAAACATGGGAGACACCCGAGGACAAGAAGGAAGCCAGGAAACTAAAATTCAAAAGCACCAAGTTCTCACTGATCGAAGGAGTGCTCTACCGGAGGGGCCACACAGTAACACTCCTAAGATGTTTAGCGAAAGAAGAGGCCGATTATGTACTCAGGGAAATTCACTCGGGCATCTGTGGGAGTCACGCCGGAGGACAATCAATGGCCTTTAAAGTTTTAAGGCAAGGGTTCTATTGGCCAACTATGCATCAGGACGGCAGGAGAGTAGCCCAGAAATGCGAAGGATGCCAGAAGAATGCCAATATCCACCACCAGCTAGCAGAGCAGTTAACCACCCTGTCCAGTTCCTGGCCATTCGCTCAGTGGGGGCTAGATATCATCGGACCAATGCCAAAGGGACGTGGACAGGCGAAGTACGCCATTGTGGCCATATACTATTTCACCAAATGGGTGGAGGCCGAACCCCTATCCACCATCACAGAGAAGAAGGCCACAGAGTTTTTGAAGAAGAATATTATCTACAGGTTTGAAATCCCATGGGCTGTCGTCATCGACAACGGAAAACAGTTCGATAGCAAGGGATTCAGGAAACTTTGCGAAGACCTCCAGATCGCCTTAAGGTTCCCCTCACCAGCCCACCCCAAGTCCAACAGACAGGTTGAGGCAGAAAACAAAACCATCAAGGTAAATCTTAAAGTCGGCTCGGATCCTGCAAGAGCTTATGGGTGGAGGAATTGCCGGAAGTACTGTGGGCACACCGGACGACCTATAAAGATTCTACAGGGGAGACCCCATTTTCCTTATCATACTGGTGTGAAGCAATTATTCCAGCAGAGATCGGAATAACTACCCACAAGGTCCGTCATTTTGAGAGCAGAACGAATGAAGAGCTTATCAGAAGCCACCTCGACCTGATCGAGGAAAAAAGAGAGAAGTCAGCCATGAGGACAGCAATTTAACAACAAAGGTTGGCTCGCTTCTACAACAAAAAAGTTCGAACTCGCCTTTCTCCCAGGCGACCTGGTATTAAGAAGAGTCACTCTGAACACTCGAAGGCCGGAAGAGGGCTCGTTAGGAGCCAAGTGGGAAGGGCCCTATAAAATTGCAGAGGTGGTAAGGCCAGGGGTCTACATCTTAGAACATCTGGACGACACGCGATTAAAGAAACCCTAGAACACAGCGATGTTAAACGCTCTTTGATCCAAATCCTGGTTCGCCGGGACTCTGAATTGAAAGATTCAGGATTATGTTTTGGAAACCTCGGACAGCACGCTGTTTTAAGGAATCCGTGTTGATTATTTACACTTTAGAGTTTTGTTTTGGGATAAGTGCTAAGTCACCCACGCCTTTTAAATTTTATTTTCAAAGTTTTGTTATTGTTTTTCGCTAGTCTGGCAAGGGGACGCCCGTGCAAGATTCGGTAGGGATTCGAAAGGTTGATTCACTTCCCTTCTGAATAAGTCCCAATGATTAATCGGCTCGGGGCTGGATTCGTTACGCCGAGGACACTTGGTTAGTCGGCTCGGGGATGGATTCGTTCCGCCGAGGCCACTTGGTTAATCGGCTCGGGGCTGGATTCTTTCTACCGAGGCCACTAGGTTAATAGGCTCGGGGCTGGATTCGTTCCGTCGAGGCCACTTGGTTAATCGGCTCGGGGCTGGATTCGTTCTGCCGAGGCCCTTGGTTATTCAGCTCGGGACTGGATTTCATTCCACCGAGGCCACTTTGACTCTCTCAGCTCGGGGTCGGGTTATATCCCACCGAGTCCATCCTTTTGGACTGGGGACGCAACATTCCCCCATAGCCAAATATTTCTCTCAGCTAGAGGTCGGGTTACGTCCCACCGAATCCATCCTTTTGGTTTGGGGACGTAACATCCCCCCAGAGCTAAGTGTTTCTCCTAGCTCGGAGTCGGTCCTCACGTGGATATTTTTTGGAGAGCAATCGGAGCAAGTCATGAAGAATCAAAAAAATAAAAGTAGAATGTAAGCATACAAAATATTCACATAAATAGGGTCGTGAAAAAGAGTTATTACAAGAAAAAAACAAAGTGTGTTCGGGATTACACGGGGCCCCATTCGGGTTATCCCCTACAGTTCAGCCCGCGCAGGGGCAATTATTTCTTCCTCAATAGGTACGAGTAGCAACTGGCAGGGCTCGGCCTCGGGAGAGGGGACAATGGATACCACAGGGTCGGAGTGGGAGGCCCCGAAAATTACGTCTTCAGGAACAGGGGCAGGAGCCTCAGACTGAATCTCTTCAAGAACAGGGGCCTCAGGTCGGTCCACCTCAGGAGCCGGGGCGATCGAGATAGGGTCGGGATCCATCACTTCTTCAGGAGAAAGGGGTAACCACCTTTGAAACTCCTCCTGTGAAATTTCCCCTTTACAGAAGCGGATGGCCGCGTGGATAGGCCCCATATCCAGGTTAGGCAGTACCATCGGGATGATCTCGGCGCAGTCCCCGACCCCCTCAAGGCGGATTACGTCTCTCTCAGCCTCCAACTCAGTTTCCCTCTTATTAAGCTCATCCCGGACCCGTACCAGCACTTCATCTTTGGCCCTCAGCTTGGACTCAACGTTGCGCACTTCCACCTGTAGGATCCTGTTGTCGGCCTGGACAGCCTCCAAGTCCTTCTTGGCGGCATCAGCATTCTTCCTCTCTAGAGAGGCGGCGGCCCTGAGAGCTTTATTTGTGGTATGGGCCTCAACAGCAGCCAGCTCCAGATTCTTTATGTTCTCATCTTTACGGGCCAGCTCGGCCTCCATTTCACTAAGCCGGTTCTGGAGCCTCTGGGCTTGGCCGCCCTCGGACAAAAGTCTCAGAAGAAGATCCTTATTCTTGGTCGCAAGATAGGTCGCCTGCCAAAAAGAAACAGAAAATTAGAAATCAAACTAAGTTATAAACTCACGGCGGGAATAAGGGAAGAATAACTACCTTTGCCATCTGAGAACACAACAGGGTAACCACATCCTCGGGAGAGAGATCTTCATATCTCGGAATTTTGGCCGGAGGGACCGCCTCGGCCAGTTCATTGATTGCCGACACCAGATGAGAAATGGCCTCCCGAATGTCCTGACCGAGGTAATCTATGCCAAGAATCACGGCGCCTTTCAGTTTTTTGGAGGAAACCTCCGGCACTCTATTTTCTTTCCGAACGGGCTACCTCTTACTCAAGACCCATTCCTCCTCCGCCTCCCGGACCAGCTCGGCTTCCTCCGCCCCGAATGAATGCTTCCTTTTTTTGGTAGGTTTTGATGGGCTGGCAGGACGGGAGGAGACTGTTGGCGATACCCTAGAAGGTGAATATAAGCTTTTGATAGCCAACGGGGCCGCCTCCTCAGTCACTCCTCTGGCCTCAGCAGTCGCTGGCCGTCTCCGAGAGGACCCGGTCCCAACCTGGCCGGTTTTCTTTGTCGTGCCAGCCAGTTGATCAAGGTATTTTGGCCTTCTGGATATGCCTACACACAAAAAAAGAAAGAAGAGAAGAGAGAGAAGGAAGAAAGCGAGAGCAAGAAGAGTGGTCAGTCCAAATCTGAGACGAGAAAATACAAATCATCATCATGATAAACAAACAAGGAGACTGGTTAGAAGGTTAGTAAAGCCCATCTATCCGCCCCGGGACCTTCGGAGGATCAGTCCGAATCAGGCCCGACTCAAGAAAGGCCGCATCATTAACCAATTTCTTCCAATGATCGGCATAACACCGAGCCCAGCATATCCGCTCCCGGACCTGATGAGAAACCTTGGGAGCGTCCCCCTAACAGGCTGGGAAGAATTAAAGAAGTTAAAATCCTACCATTAAATCAAAAGTAAGAATACTAGGGGTTAAAATCCTAACCTCCCGCTCTAAAGATATCCGAGACAGAGACCTCCTCTTCATACGATCTCAGAACTCGTCCCCAATCTCTTGTGGCCCAAAACCAAAAGTCTTTGAAGTTCTTGTTGAAGTCGGGGAGCTTGCCGACAACGTTTGGCGAATCAGCATAAGTAGAAAGGTAATACCAACCATGGTGCGTTTTTGGGTTAGCCTTCAATCGATATAACCTCTTCACTTCTTCAAGAGAAGGTTCACCGAGTCCCGCCCGACTCCAAATCACATGAAGCCCGGCCAAAATCCTCCAGCTGTTCAGGCTCAGTTGACAGGGGGGCGATCTCCATCTCGGCCAGCATCCAGGAAAAATAACGTTGAAGTGGTAGCTGAAGACCACACTCAAAGAAAGCCGGAAGAAGGGCCACCGAACCCTCATCAGGTTGGCTAGCACGATCTATTGGCCCGGGGACTTCAAGGGAAATATCTATCGGAATGTCATATCGTTGTCAGAGTAGTACGAGGTCATCTTCAGTTATCTTGGAAGGACGGTCCATGTCCAGAGCCGAGGAGTTAAAATCACCGGGCTCTGGGTCCTTCCGAGGGATCCTCTGATGATAAAT
The DNA here is from genome assembly GCA_019454045.1 of Zanthoxylum bungeanum. Lineage (NCBI taxonomy): Eukaryota > Viridiplantae > Streptophyta > Magnoliopsida > Sapindales > Rutaceae > Zanthoxylum > Zanthoxylum bungeanum. Next base: position 31,902 of record SKCR01022919.1, on the reverse strand, counting down.
ATATTATTCAATTTCAGAAGAGGTGGGGGTAGTGTCGAGGTCCTCTATGCTTGGTGCCCCCGAGCTCGAGGAGAGCTCTTCAACAGGGGGAGTCGGAGGTTTAGCAGGGTTTGCAGAGGAAGACATGGTGTCAGACATCCCTGACATCCGAGAAATAAAAGAAAGAAGGGGGAAGTCAGTCTATAACTAATTTATGAAGCTAAGCTTGTGAGTTCTAAATGCCCTAATAACATCGATCAAACCATAAATCTCTCCATAGCAGCACAAAACCAAAACACAAAAAAAAGGAAAAGAAATGAACAAAAGGGAGCAGGATTCGCAACACATGGAAAGCAAAAGCAAAAAGGACGTTCAAAAGACTTACTTGTTTCTTTTAGAAGGGTTGCAGATTGCTCGGAGTGGTCTGGTCGTTCTGAGGATTCACTGGTCACAGCTAAAAGAGAAGAGTTCTCGTGGATTGGGGAGATCGAAGAGTTCGTGAAAGAAGGCAACAGTGTTTACTCCGTTTTATTATAGTCTGATTGGTGCACTTGTGGCCGTTGGATTGAACGAAAGCGTCAGATTTACACCACGTGTCAATTTAAAATGATCTTTCAGAATTAGATGGACAGATGAGATCAGACGTCTTTTTAACTGACCATAACGGTCAGATTGTTTTGCTTTTGGCGGGAGCACGACGGATGGTTGACAAGTGGCAGGCTCCCGTCAAACCCTAGAAGTGATCCGATTGGTATTTAAGAGGATGTGACGGTTGCGCGTCTCGAGGGGCAAAATTACAGAAGGACAAAAAGGGGATTTCACCTCGGTAGGAAGAAAGTCAGACCGAACACCTGAGTCAGACCGATCAGGATGTAAGTGTGGGCTGACGAAATTTCTCCTTCAGAAGATCGGCTATCAGTTCATCAACCGTACCACTCTTATATAGTTCATGGCACCAACTTGTGGGACTCGTTGGAACTGAGAACTAGAGGACAGATGTTGATGGTGTTTTCAGGTCCTATGTTATTTAAGGAACACAGCGGGGGCAAAAAGGGTAATTCCCTTCTTGATCGAGATCATTAATGCCGACCCGACCACATGAGTGTTATAAAGCCAACATGTATAGACCGAGCATTTGATGATTGGTGACCGACCACTTTGGCTCGGATGACCGAGCATTATCGGATCGGCAGAAGCATTCTCAGTTCAAAAGACTACCATGACCGACCTCATGAAGACCGACCAGATAGCGAGGCGTGCTCAGGAAGATAAGGCATCCTATTTTCTCGGATAAGATGACAAATTATCCTACTTTCATAGGGAGAACTGATGAATCAGTGTCTTAATAGGACAAGAAAAGTAAATGTAGTTTTAAACTATGAATCCTTATGGAAGAAAGAGATTAATTCGACTAGGAAACCCTTGTAAAAGAAGAAATCTGATTTCTGCACTATTATAAATAGGAGGGTAAAGTATGCTTAAAGGCATCAGAATCAATATCAAGATCATTACGATCAGACTTGTAAAACACAAGAGATATCAGAGAAGTATATCTCGGTAATAAAAGCATTGTCCATTTTGTGCCCGTGGACATAGGTGGGATTTGATCCGCCGAACCATGTTAAATCTCCTTTTTGATTGGTGTATTTATCTGTCTTTTGGTAAATTTGCTTTTGGTTCCCCCTTAACCGAACAAATTCACTATTGAGGGAGGATCGTCTCGGGAGTAATATTCCCATATTGCCCTGAGACCAAAATCAGTCGTCAACAACATTAAATGTTTATATTAAATGTAATTAGTTGACATTAAATGTAATTGGTTGACATTAAATGCAATTAGTTAGAGTAGTGTAAAATTTTGCCTATAAATACCTCCATTAGTGAGAACTTAATGCATCCCAATAATTTATAAGTTTCTTTCGTTAGAAATAAAGAAAATCTCTAAAGTGATTTGAGAGAATTGGGGTGAGGTTGTGTGTGCGCAAGAAAAGTGTATGAGTGATTAAAAGAAAGAGAGAAAAATAAAAATAAAAAAAGAGAAAAATTCTGTGGAATTTTTTCTTGTGTGTTTTTTTAATTTTTTCTTGTAATCCTTAAGAGTGAGTGTGAGTTAAACACTTATGTGCTCTTGTAATTGAGGATTTTTCCTCTTGATATTCAACTATAGTGAAACTCAGTAACCATAGTGGATGTAACCTATTAGGTCTAATTGACCGGGTGAATCACTATAAATTTTGTGTTACATTTTTATATTTGGTTATTATTTCTTGTAGCTGTCACTCGGTAAATTTTGAGGTGTTAAAATGTCAACAACTGATATCAGGAGTAGGTTAGTGGAGATCTGTATTAAGTGGGAGTAATGGGTGGAAAGAGTGCCAAAAATATTGACAAATTGATGATGGAACTGATTTTTATCATTGGAGAATGCAAATTACATATTATTTATATACAAGGGAACTAGAAGTACCCTTGGAAGGCGTGGTTCCAGCAGGCATGAGTCGAATAGAATGGGAAAAGCTTGACAAAAAGGCTTTAGTGGTGGTCTGACTCACACTTGCAAAGAGTGTGAGTGCACATGTCATAAATAAGACAATAATAGGCGTCTTTATGAGTACTCTATCAGATATGTATGAGAAATCGAGTGTTATCCAACAAATTCATTTGTTGAGGTAACTTTTCACCTTAAAGATGTCAAAGAGATGCTCGGTGAATCAACATGTGATACTGGTGAATGAGATCATTGATAAGCTACAGTTAGTGGGGATCACATTTGAAGAACACTTAAAGTTTTTGGTTTTGTTAACTCTATGCCTGATGACTGGGATACTATTGTAAATTCAATTTGCAACTCCAGTGGGAAAAAAGAACTTGTGTATAAGGAGGTATGTGACACCCTACTTAGTGAAGAGACAAGAAGAATAAATATTGGGGTGCTTCACATTGGCTCCGCTCTCAATACTGAAAATAGAGGAAAGACATCTAATAGAAATTCCAACAACCGTGAAAGATCCAAATCTAGAAAGAGAGAACAAATCAAGACTAAAACTAAAAAATGGGAGGATGCATGTTGGCTTTATGGAAAGCCAGGACACTTGAAAAAGGATTTTCGGGCTTGGAAAAATGTAAATAATAGAGCCAATGCAACACATGAGATCGAGAATGACGTATTGATCTTAAGCACACATAATTCGTTGTAATCTTGGGTGATCGATTCAGGGGTATCATTTCATTCAACTTCAAGTCGGAGTATCATGGAGAATTATGTATCAAGTAATTTTGGCAAGGTTCACCTTACTGATGATGAAGCTATTGACATTGTGAGTAAGGACGAGGTCCGAATTTAATTACCAAATGGTAATTCATGGAAGTTACATGGAGTGAGACATGTTCCGGGTTTAGCATAAAATTTGATCTATGTGGGTTATCTGGATCGAGAAAAGTGTGTGACTGAGTTCACTAACTGTTGTTGGAAAGTTATAAAAAGAGCTTTAGTCTTGGCTCGTGGAAAGATATCGATAACTCTTTATACGATCATGAACTCCAAAAGCTTAACAGCTATTGTTGAGATTGATGATGCTAATCTATGGCATCGTCACCTTGGGCATATTAGTGAGAAGGGGATGAAGGTTTTGTAATCAAAAGGAAAAACTACATGGTGTGAAATCGGTAAAGATTGGATTGTGTGAAGATTGTATCTTTGGGAAACAAAAGATTATTAGTTTCTCAAAATTTGGCAGAATACCCAAGACTACAAAGTTATAGTTGGTTCATACTGATGTGTGTGGACCTTCACCAGTTCAATCTCCTGGAGGTTCCAAGTATTATGTAACCTTCATTGATAATGCCACAAGGAATGTAAGGCTTACTTTCTGAAAAATAAATCTGATGTATATGATACCTTCAAGAAATGGAAAACTTTGGTAGAGAATGAGACAAGTTTGAAGATTAAATGCTTGATATCATATAATAGAAGAGAATTCACCAACAAAGAATTTCTTGAGTATTGTGCACATAATGGGATCGGGATGGAAAAGATAATTCCTGGAACTCCACAACAAAATGTAGTAGTTGAGCGCATGAACAGAACTCTGAATGGGCGCGCAAGAAGTATGCGGATACATGTAGGTTTACCAAACATGATGTGGGTTGATGCAATTAACAATGCTGCTTATTCACATTGAGTCTGATGCGAGAAGTAAGCTAGATCCTAAGTCCCATAAATGTATTTTCATTGGTTATGGTGGTGATGAATTTGGCTACATATTTTGGGACGAACAAAATAAGAAGTTTATTCGGAGCAAGAGTGTCATCTTTAATGAAAATGTGATGTACAAGAATATGGAGGCAGCAGTCCCAAAATGGCAAGTCCTATAATTAAAGACAAACAGTTTGCTAGTGTAGATGATCTTGGTGTTAATGTGCCCAATGGGAATCAAAGAAATCTGGAAGTTGGAACTTCACAAGATGCTCCAGAAGTAACTAACTTTAAAGAGCCAGTTCTTATTCCTGAAGTTGGGCCAAGTACATCTACTTTGAGAAGGTCTATAAGAGAAATGAAGGCATCAGTTAGGTACTCACCATCCTTAAAATATTTATTATTGACTGATTGTGGTGAACCTGAGTGTTATGATGAGGTACTAAATCATGAAGAATTTGTCAAGTAGGAGTCTGCTATGCAGGACGAAATGGATTCTCATGACCAATTAAATATGGAGTTTGGTTAATATACCTCAGGGTAAAAAGGCACTGCATAATAAATGGGTTTTTATAAATAAAGATGAAGGAGATAGTAGCAAGTGGTACAAGGCAAGACTGGTGGTAAAGGATTTTCAACAAAAGGAGGGCATAAAATATACAAAAATATTTTCACCGGTAGTGAAAATAACCACAATTTGGTTGGTGCTTAGTATGGTTGCGGCTAAGAATCTATATTTGGAGCAGCTAGACGTCAAGACTTATTTCCTCTATGGGGGCTTAGATGAGAAAATTTATATGAAGCAGATCAAAAGTTTTATATCACACGACAAGGAGGACCTGGTATGCAAACTGAACAGAAGTCTTTATGGTCTGAAGCAAGCCCCAAGATAGTGGTACAATAAGTTTGATTCTTTCATGTGTAAAAATGACTACACCAGATGCCATGATGTACAATGTTGTTACTACAAGATGTTTGACAATTCAAATATCATTTTATTACTTTATGTATATGGTATGTTGGCTGTTGGGGTAGATTTAAGTGAGATTAACCAATTAAAGAAACAATTGTCAAACAAGTTCTATATGAAGGTTTTAGGTGAAGCCAAGCAAATCCTTGGAATGAGGATAACTAGGGACAAAGAGCGAGGTAATTTGAAACTATCACAAGAGGAATATGTCAAGTAGGTGTTAAAGAGATTCAACATGCAAGACGCTAAACCAGTTAGCACACCTTTGGCGGCTTATTTTAAGTTGTCTAAATTATTTTCACCTAAAATTTAGCAAGAGATGGAATATATGAAGAATTTACCTTATGCTTCAGCTATTGGGAGTCTTATGTATACCATGGTATGCACTAGACCTGACATTGCTCATGTAGTGGGAGTTGTGAGCCGATATTTGAGCAATCCTGACAAAAATTATTGGGAAGCAGTGAAGTGGATTTTAAGGTATCTTCGAGGCACTACTAATATGGCCTTATGTTTTGGCGGTAGTAGTGTGGATCTGCAAGGTTATGTGGATGCTGACTTTGTTGGTGATAGAGATATAAGCAAAAGTAGCACATGTTATGTATTTAATGTGGGTGGTACTGTTGTGAGCTGAGCTTCTAAGTTATAGAAGATAATTGTTATTTCAACAATAGAAGCAGAATATGTGACTATTATAGAGCCAGAAAATAGATGGTATGGTTAAATAATTTCTTAACAGAGTTAGATAAAGTGCATGTTAATGGTATTATGTACAGTGACAGTCAGAACGTTATTCACTTAGCAAAGAATCATGTATTTCATTCAAGAACCAAGCATATTCATTTGTGGTACCATTTCATACGTTCGCTTTTGGATAACGAAGCATTGAAATTATATAAGATCGTTGGAAGCAAGATTCCAGCTGATATGTTCATCAAAGTTGTATCACTTGGTAAACTGAAGCTTTGTACAGCTTCAGTTGGTCTCCGAAACTGATAAAAACGGAGATGGTGGTTACTAATGAGTTTCTATGCTTGAGGATCTTGAATATAGTTTTTTACGGTCCCCAAGGGGCGTGGCTTGGTGGTATAGGGCTCAAGATTTCACCTTGAGGTCCTGGGTTTGAATCCAGGGAGTGCGTTTCTGGTAAGAGCCTGGGACAACCGGGGTTTACCTGCTCCGCTTAAGCACGGAAGGGGTGGTTTGGCGGCGGGGTTTCCAACGATTCCAAATATATATAGTTTTGTACGACATAATGGTTGAATTGTCTCCAAGTGAGAGATTGTTGATAAAGTATTTGTGGAGTCAATTCTTTCCTCACATGGAAAAAGATTTCAACAAAATTTTTTTGGCAAGTAATTAATGTAATTGGTTGGCATTAAATGTTTGTATTAAATATAATTAGTTGGCATTAAATACAATTAGTTGAGTAGTGCAAAATCTTGCCTATAAATAGCTCTATTGGTGAGAGCTTAAGACATACCAAAAATTTGTGAGTTTGTTTCATTAGAGATAAAGAAAATCTCTAGAGTGTTTTGAGAGATTTGGGGTGAGATTGTATGTGTGCAAGAAAAGTCTGTAAGAGTGATTAAAAGAAAGAGAGAAAATAAAAATGAGAGAAAAATTCTAAAGATTTTTTCTTATGTGTTTTTTTCTTGTAATCCTTAAGAATGAGTATGAGTTAAACACTTGTGTGCTCTTGTAATTGAACTATAGTGAAACTCAGTAACCACGGTGGATGTAGCCTATTAGGTCTAATTGATCAGATGAACCATTATAAATTATGTATCGCATTATTATATTTGATTATTCTTTCCTATTGCTGTCACTCGGTAAATTTTGAGGTGTTAAAATCTCAACAATTTTATATAATTCTAAAGTCTAATTTATTATTTTCGTTCAGCATATAATTAAGTGGCACTGTCATTGTTAATTTAACATGGAATGATTTACTTCAGTTGTTTAAGTAGTCGTATTTTTTCTTTGCTTGTTCTAACTACCATATGGTGATTGAAATTGAAAATTTTATTCGTTTGATAAAAGAAAAGTGAAACTGAAATCTTTTGAATATTATGGTAATTTAAAGTTATGGAATTTTTGAAATGGATTTATTTGGAGAGTCATAACAGTAAGTCATGAAGTTGTCGACATCTGCATGTGAAGCATTCTTTATTATAGCTCTATATACGACTCTGGAGATTATATGAGTGTGTTTTTACTGTGGTTTCTTGATAGTTTGTCGCTGTGATATAAAAATGGTTAAACACAATAAAACTGATGGAGATGACAACTAAAATGGACAAGGGAAGTACGCATGGGTTTGTTATAAATTCTCTTAATACATATAGATATATGTAGGAGAGGTATGTCCCTTAAAAGTGTTTTATGGGAAAGGTACAAAGGTAAAGGGACATATCCTCTAAATTTAAAGGATGCATGTTTAGGCTTTTAGAGACATTAGGAAAGGGTATAACCCTTAGGAGGGTTACACCTTAAACTGAACGCATCTTCAAACGTGTTCGGTTGAAGACGCGTCTTCAAACGCGTCTTCAAACGCAACTCGAACGCCAGTCTTCTGCCAAAGAACGTTCAAACGCGTTTACGAACGCAACAAGAACGTGAACTCTCTGGAACACTTCGTTAGAACATGTTTACGAATGCAACACTAATGTGAACTCTCTGGAACACTTCGTTTGAATGCTACACGAACGTGAACTCACTAGAAAGTTTCGTTCGAACGAATTAACGAACGTGACACTAACGAAATTAATCCTGGAATTATTTTAGATTCAAAAATAATAACATAGACTTAGATTAATTTATATTACCATATGATATACATGTATGACATATATGCAATAATGTTAACTTAGTAAAATCATATATTGTATTATTATAAACTTGGAAGTATAGGTTTAAGTTAATATTAGGGTGTTCAATTATCACAAGCATACACATAGTGATAGAGTTGAAAATTAATCATGTGTTGCATACTTGGTTGAGAATTAAAAGTGTAACTTTACATAAGTAATTCTGTCCAAGCTTGATTGACTTATACATATACACATTCAAATATACACATATTTATTATTGTATTTTGAAATGAAGTGTAATACCAAGTTTGAATGTCTAAGATATTCTATTGAGAAAGTGTTTAAAGGATAGTCTGTCAACAAGGCGATAAGAGCCAGGGATTTAAGTGGTTACTTCGGACCCCCTCGTCCTCTGGGAATATTCCTTTATTCATTTATCATAAGAAACTGTAGGCATTGCATTTTTGCATGTGAAACCCGATGATGAGTCTCAGTTGGAGGCACTACCTTTTTAGTTAAGGATATTGCGGGAAACGATCGTCGGAAGGGAATCAGTATTTCGTTAGATCCTTATTCACTTGTTTAGCGTCAAGCTCACTTGTTGGACCTCCGTTTAGAGCACCTTTGGCCCAAAAAAAAAACCCGCAAACCTTTTAACCTTGGCCCAAAACCCTTGCCACCCACCTAAGCCCACTCACCAAACCAACACAACACATAGCCCACCAAGAGAGGCCCACACGCCCATAGCCCCTAAAATACACACAAATTAAATCCAATATTAATTAAATTAAATATTAACTAAATAAAATATTAATTAATTGATATACAAAATTAAATTAGACATAAAATATAGTCATACCTAATTAAGATAAATCACATATTGTAACTTCCTAATCCAAAATATTATATACTAAATTAAAGAAATATTATGCCTAATTAAAATCAATCATAACCAATTAAAAATATTGACTTCCTAATCTAACAAATTAAATGCCTAATGAACACCAATCAAATATTCAACCTTCCTAATTCACCAAAAATTGTCCCCCCCCCCCCCCCTCAATCCATTGATTTCCTTATCCAACACCAAATCAAATCCTCTCTTTAATGCCAAAATCCCTTCCTTGTGAGACAAGGAGAAGCCCTAGCCCTTCTCTAAATAAACAACCCATAACCAAGACACTCCTCTCCAGGCTGATTCACGAAAAAGAAAAACATTGAAACCTAAACACCTTTGGCTTTTTTTCCTCTCTCGGCAGTGACAAATTTCACCACACTCACGCAATCTGCCCTCACATGCGCCCTCCACTCACAAAACCTCAGCCACACGCATCCCTTCAACACATCAATGCTACACCCCACGCAGAAGACACCTGCCCCTCACAAGCCTATACACTTAACACAAATACCCTACTCACGAGACACCTTTCATCACGCACTACGCCCTTAGCAGCCCACTTTTCCACACGTCCACAGCCACCCTAGCCACCATAACCCTTCACTTTGGCTACGCACCATAAGCCCTCTACTCACGCTAAAACCTCTCATAATAGCCACGCACTCAGCCCTTCACATAAGCAACTGTCCCTAACGCCTTTGCCCATCACGCCATCTGCCCTGAACAGCCCCAAAATCCTCTTAAAGTTATGCATAAATAAGCCTAATATTCCCTCACACTGCCACCTAAATAAACCTGAAACAGTCCCATTAAAACAGACCTGAGGGTATTTTTCACACTCGTTTCAGTTTTATTTTTATTATTTATTGAGTATTGTTCGCATGATTATTATGTTAAAATGCATGTTGGGGCCCTTGAGTAGATAAATATGCATGTATTACGAAATATTGTATGTTATGGCCTTTGAGTAGATAAATATGCATGTATTACAAAATATTGTATGTTGTGGCCTTGTGATAAAATGAAAGATGTGTCAACTCTCACGGTATATCGGATGGAAACCCGGACATAAATTTCATAGCTGATTCCGAATGGACGGTAGTATGATCTGTACTAGGGATACAAGTCCACGTACCGCTTGAGTAAACGGCACATTCTTTTGTTTTATGTTGCTTTGATTTATTTATTATTCGTCATTTAAATTCCGAATGTTATTTGTTTGCGCTTCTGTGTCTATCAATGGGAAATTGCATATTTACCGTCATTTTGATATCGCATGCTAGTATCACTATGATTTGTTTGCATTTCTGTATTCATGAATGCTTGCCGTTATAATGATGTATTTTTGAAAGCATGCAAACTTGGTCATGGGTTTTATACAAATTTAGATGCAAACTTCATCTTCATGTATGTGAATTTAGGATTATTGTACACTCGGAAAAATATGTTGCTTAGGCTTGGTTAGATTATTGCACAAATCATTTTATTACAAGTGGCATAAGTAAGGGACCATTCCGAACCCAACGGTTTGAGGTCTTCCCTTGCGAGGGGTGAGTGCGGCCTTAAATCTTTGTCCCGATTCACACCGGGTGGCGACTCCATTATTCTCCGGTTTAGTCCCCCGCGGACTACTCTGTACTCCCAACCGGGCCGCGAGCCTGGAACAACATGTGTCGCCTAGTTTTTGTGTCCCACAGTCTGGCGACTCCACTGGGGATAGAGAATCGGCCCCGAAATAATGTCTTGTAATATTATGATTTGTGCTTTAATTGACCGTGTCTACCGTGGGTTAAAAGGGGTTTAATAAAAGGCATTTTGAGGCTAAGTAATGGTTTGGTGTCTTCCTTCACTCACTACCTTTCTAGAAGGAAAAGCTTCGAAGGTACCTAGATAGCCATCTACTCGTAGCCTATTTTGATGGACTGATTTGGAGGACTCGTTGTTTATTCCTGACACCAAGCGATAAGAGCCTAAGAGGCTTGGGTATTTAAGTGAGCCTCGTTCCACCCTCCCTCTGGGGAATCTACAATGGGAAGTCCATTTGACAGTTAGTCACACACCATAGCTCATTGGCACGTACCTTAGTGTATAAAAAAGGGTGCGCTCACTTGGTCGCTCGAACCCTTGAGTGGGGAGACCTAGTTGTGGGCCATCCTTCGCCGGTGAGAGCCTTTGTCTACACTCTTGCGAACCAACACGTAGACCGGGGTTGTATGACCTATAGCAACTGTTTCCTTGTGTTTGTGGGCCATCCTCATTTGGATGCAGTTGGACTTCTTGTCAGAAATACGAACTTGTTGGGCCATTTAAACTGGGATGAGTTCGTATCCTATGACAATTGGGCCAAAAGCTTCTGAAATGTCGATGGGCCACTCTATAGAAATTATTATTTTATGTTTGCATTACCTTTCTTTTATGCTTGTGTTTGGGAACATCGTCGTTTGGATCCATTTGGACCATTTGTCTTGGGATGTGGGCTTGTTGGGCCATTTAAACTGGGACAAGAACGTATTTTATGACGATTGGGCCAAAGGCTTCTAAATATTGATGGGCCATTTTGTGCTTGTGTTTAGGAACATTATCATTTGGATACGGTTGGACTTCTTGCCTGAGATGTGAACTTGTTGGGCCATTTAAACTGGGACGAGTTCATTCCTATGACAGTTAGCCCAAAAGCTTCTAAAATGATGATGGGCCAATTTGTATTAAAATTTTAATAAATTGATATATTCCTTGTTTCACATGCGTCTCATTCATTTCATGCATACACGCATCATCCTAACCCCTTGTGTTCTAAAAAGCCATCATAGATTCCCGTTGGGTTGGGGAAGAGTGAAGACTCACTAAAAGACCGGTAAAAAGATATGAGTACATCCGATAACGAGGTATCCCAGATAGATCAGTTAGAAAATGGTTTCGCCAAGATTACCGAACAGTTGCAAGCCTTGACTACTGCAATGGCAAATATGGTTGTGCCCCGTGCTGGGGGAAATTCTGAGAATGTGAGGCGCGAGGAGCCTCCGAATGGGTTGGGGGATTTCATTAACAGTTAATTATTCCTTTGTGGGCTTGTTGGGCCATTTAAACTGGGACAAGAACGTATTTTATGACGATTGGGCCAAAGGCTTCTAAATATTGATGGGCCATTTTGTGCTTGTGTTTAGGAACATTATCATTTGGATACGGTTGGACTTCTTGCCTGAGATGTGAACTTGTTGGGCCATTTAAACTGGGACGAGTTCATTCCTATGACGGTTAGCCCAAAAGCTTCTAAAATGATGATGGGCCAATTTGTATTAAAATTTTAATAAATTGATATATTCCTTGTTTCACATGCGTCTCATTCATTCATGCATACACGCATCATCCTAACCCCTTGTGTTCTAAAAAGCCATCATAGATTCCCGTTGGGTTGGGGAAGAGTGAAGACTCACTAAAAGACCGGTAAAAAGATATGAGTACATCCGATAACGAGGTATCCCAGATAGATCAGTTAGAAAATGGTTTCGCCAAGATTACCGAACAGTTGCAAGCCTTGACTACTGCAATGGCAAATATGGTTGTGCCCCGTGCTGGGGGAAATTCTGAGAATGTGAGGCGCGAGGAGCCTCCGAATGGGTTGGGGGATTTCATTAACAGTTAATTATTCCTTTGTGGGCTTGTTGGGCCATTTAAACTGGGACAAGAACGTATTTTATGACGATTGGGCCAAAGGCTTCTAAATATTGATGGGCCATTTTGTGCTTGTGTTTAGGAACATTATCATTTGGATACGGTTGGACTTCTTGCCTGAGATGTGAACTTGTTGGGCCATTTAAACTGGGACGAGTTCATTCCTATAACGGTTAGCCCAAAAGCTTCTAAAATGATGATGGGCCAATTTGTATTAAAATTTTAATAAATTGATATATTCCTTGTTTCACATGCGTCTCATTCATTTCATGCATACACGCATCATCCTAACCCCTTGTGTTCTAAAAAGCCATCATAGATTCCCGTTGGGTTGGGGAAGAGTGAAGACTCACTAAAAGACCGGTAAAAAGATATGAGTACATCCGATAACGAGGTATCCCAGATAGATCAGTTAGAAAATGGTTTCGCCAAGATTACCGAACAGTTGCAAGCCTTGACTACTGCAATGGCAAATATGGTTGTGCCCCGTGCTGGGGGAAATTCTGAGAATGTGAGGCGCGAGGAGCCTCCGAATGGGTTGGGGGATTTCATTAACAGTTAATTATTCCTTTGTGAGTGTAACCCGCTGTTTCGGGATTCTTTGACTTAACGAGTGAAGTGCCGCCGTAGGGTAGGTCAGTTCACAAGATACATCTAGAATCTCTATCCTTTCGGAACCCAAACTTGATATTGACCCAAAATGGACACCATCCGTAGGGGACGAAAACAAAGCCGTCTCGAGGCACCTTTTTGAATCTCACGTTTTTGGACTAACAACGGAGATCGCGGGATGTACTGTCATATATCCCTCTCCCACTCACTATTTTAAACTTAAGGATTCTATCTAAAATATCTAATATTTTATCCTAACTAGTGTGGATAAACTTATGGCGGCTAAAGCATAATTTATTTACACTAGTTTGTCATAAGTGAGCTAATCAATTTTAACTATTAAAATTGTGTCACTAATATCCTATTAGTCTCTACTAATAATTATACTCTATTAAACTATTTAATTAGAGTGGCATAAGTGAGCTACAATATTTTAACTCTTAAAATACTAAGCACTTAAAGGTCTAAAACCATAGAATTCTAAATGGTCAAATTTCTAATTAAACATTTTAATAAATCTTAATGCGTCATAAAATCCAATGTATTAGAATTCAAGTTTTAGACACTTAATCCCATTAATCTAATTAATGATTTCAATGCATATCATTTTCTAACTTAAACATTTTAAATTACATAAAATCATAATTTTATGTCTATAATGATAATGCATCTATGACATGTTATGACAAGTAAAATGCACGAGTGGGCACCCTAGGCTATATGACATGTTATTCAAACAATTCGAAATAAACATACATATAACATAATAAAAATTATTTTGCATTGACCGGGATCTTATTTTTTCTATACTAATCTAATTAGTACAAAAGATTCACCAAGGCATTCCTTGGCCTTCAAATCCGGCTCCAAAGTGGTGTTGGCTCTCTTTGCGACTTCAGTGCTCCAAATTACAAAGAATTGAAACTTTACATTGAAAATTAAAATTACAACAAATATAAACAATGGCCTTATGGCCTTACATCCCAAAACCAAAACCAACTACAAAAATAAGAGCTAGAAAAATTTACGACCAATGCAAAATCCATTCATCACATGAAATAACAAAACCATTCATCACATGAATATCACAATGTGCCCACTCATCTAAACATGCATATCATATTTATAACTCATATAAACATATTAAAATAGAAACTTTAAATGAAAAAGTGAAGGGTTAAGAGCATTTTTCAACCTCGCTCTTGATGCCAATTGTAGGAAACGCTTTCCCTGGCGCAGCGGAAGCGATTAGGCTCATGGACCGAACTTGAAAAATTTGTCTGCTCTCCTTTCGCTTTGGCCGAACCATACCAGTGAGTTCACTGATGTTTTGCTTCTGTTTTAGACAATATTTCAGCCCCGGAATACCCCCGAAACAGTCCCCGAATGGCTTGCAAAGATTGCACTGTGATTTCTCTTCAAATGCGCATGCAAAGCCTTTTAGCTGTCCGGCTCCCATGCGTTCACTTCAAACAGCCACGTACGCATGTTGCTCACAAGACTAAACCATATGATTGTGCGCATAAAATGTGCAATCAAGGGCGTGCAGACTTTGAAAAAAAAAAATTAATAAATTTAATGCTCATCAATTATTAATTCATGCATGCACCAATCAAGAGTACTTTGATCCCACTACCATCAATATTATATGCGCACAATCACATAAGCAATTTGACGTGAATTGCTTTGATCATTCACGTGGTTTCAACGCACGCACACTGTATCAATATGCAGTGGCTGACCGTCTTCATATAAGCATCCCATAATATTGCCGAGAGTTTACTGTTAGTGTGTATCAACGACCGGATCTGCCAATCGGTCTTCCGAGCTATGTCTCGTTACCAACGAAGGGTAGTGTGGGCTACACTCACAGATTAATCTCTAAACGGTTTAGAGATTAAGATCACACACCGAAATAATTTCAGGTTCTTCAATAATGTTTCTCAACTCTTGAGAGCTTGAAGAGGAGATGGAGGCTAGGGTTTCTAAAGACTTAGATTTGAAAAATTAAATCATAATTTTTCTTTTATACTTGTGGATAATTTGTTTCATAAAACAAATCAACCACTAGTCTCCTATTAGGTGTAGAATTCGGCCAAGGGTAGGGGTAGGAATCCTTGTTTGATTTTGCTTCCAAAATAAACAAATCCTACTCCCCATAGGACACCTAAGATTCGGCCAAGGGGTAATGTATTTGGATTTGATTTTGTTTCCAAAACAAACCAATCCTACTGCTTTTGGAATGCCAAATTTCGGCCAAGGGGGGATTAATTAGGATTTGATTTTGTTTCCCAAACAAACAAATCCTATTCCTTATCCAATAAGGAATCCTACCTTGGTAATAATTCTTAGCCTTATTAAATTATATCATATATAATTTAATGTTCTAATTTAATAATTATCACATATAATTATTAATACTTTATATTAACTTTTAATATAAAGTCTCAAGTGTGATATAATTAATATTATTAATCATATTAATAATATTTATTCTTTTGTGAGTATATAATTGGACCATCCAATTATATTAGCTCTGCTATAGTAAATTGAGCTAGCACGGGGACTAAGTGGACCTACGGTTCTGAGCTCCAATAATCTCGAAATATTAATTAAGCTCTTAATTAAATATTACGAATTATTAACTCCGGGTTATTCCCCTAAAAACCCGAAGTTGCACTCTCATCGCCGTAGATGAAATATAAGGCCGAACAAAGTCGGTGTCCACCGATATAGTCATTGCATACGAATTGATCCTTCACGAATATCTCGTAATTAGAGCTGGGTCATAATGTCCGTTATACCCCTCTAATTATTTTATCTTAAGTACCATTGATTCTCTAATGAACGATTCATTCATAACTGTTATGAATATTAATCTTTCTATTCGTAATAGAAAGACTTGAGCGCTCTAATCGTTCAAGTACCGAATCAATCCTTAAGAGATATATTCATCTAGTTTTCGCAAGGAGTGAATTCCATGTCTATGTAAAATGTTCCCAGCTACATAACAGACTATGCCCCCAAAGTACGTAGTTATTGGTTGGGATTGCTACACCAACCTCACCTTTGTAAATCAAAGGACACAACCCGTTATGCAGGAGTTCGTAGTATACTCAGGATTAAGATCAATCCATATATGACCATCAAGTAGATCGAAATGACTTTCTTTGTTTAACGGATATTATAAGAATGTCATTTCTATTTAGGCCCAGTCCTATATGATCACATCATACAAGGTGCCTCCATTCTCATGTCTCTACATGGACGATCCGGATTAATATCGTCATCCAAATATAGAATGGACCGCAGCTATAGATAAACCACAAACAAAGTACCCGGTTTGTTTGCTCTCTATTAACTATTTAAGATTACTAACTTCAGTCTTAAATCCTCTGATGCATGACGTTCATACACCAAGTCTGAAGGTACATAAGTAATCTACGGTATTTATGAAGATATACAATATGCCAAATTGAACAAACAATTAGATAAATGAATAATGCATCCTTTTATTTCTAAACACATGAAGCCGTTTACATCACATGTAGCTCTAGGGCATACATCCCAACAATCTCCCACTTGCACTAGAGCAAATGAGACATGTCTCGCAAACCTAGACCATCTAGGTGACCATCAAATACTTTAGCCGGCAAGGTCTTTGTAAATGGATCAGCAAGGTTCTCTGCGGATGCAATCTTTGTGACGGTAACGTCGCCTCTCTGCACTATCTCCGTGATAGAACAACATTCGAGAATGAACAAGCCAAGAATGGTAATCCGAGAATGGAACAAAGTTCGAGAATGAACAATCCGATAATGGTAATCCGAGAATGGATCAAGGTTCGGGAATGAACAAACCAAGAATGACACTCCGAGAATGGAGCACGGTTCGGGAATGGACCGCCTCACAATAACGATTCAAGAATGGACCACCTCTCATCAACCCGGTTCGAGAATGGACCACCTCATAACAAAATCAACTCAACTCATCTCGAGGCAGCAGACGAGCCAGGTAAGTGAAAATGCATTACATAACTTTGATAGGATTGTTCAAAGTCACACACTGCACAAATCCCATCAAAGTGGGGGCGACTGTAGGCATTGCATTTTTGCATGTGAAACCCGATGATGAGTCTCAGTTGGAGGCACTACCTTTTTAGTTAAGGATATTGCGGGAAACGGTCGTCGGAAGGGAATCGGTATTTCGTTAGATCTTTATTCACTTGTTTAGCGTCAAGCTCACTTGTTGGACCTCTGTTTAGAGCACCTTTGGCCAAAAAAAAAACCCGCAAACCTTTTAACCTTGGCCCAAAACCCTTGCCACCCACCTAAGCCCACTCACCAAACCAACACAACATATAGCCCACCAATAGAGGCCCACACGCCCATAGCCCCTAAAATACACACAAATTAAATCCATTATTAATTAAATTAAATATTAACTAAATAAAATATTAATTAATTGATATACCAAATTAAATTAGACATAAAATATAGTCATACCTAATTAAGATAAATCACATATTGTAACTTCCTAATCCAAATATTATATACTAAATTAAAGAAATATTATGCCTAATTAAAATCAATCATAACCAATTAAAAATATTGACTTCCTAATCTAACAAATTAAATGCCTAATGAACACCAATCAAATATTCAACCATCCTAATTCACCAAAATTTGCCCCCCCCTCAAACCATTGATTTCCTTATCCAACACCAAATCAAATCCTCTCTTTAATGCCAAAATCTCTTCCTTCTGAGACAAGGAGAAGCCCTAGCCCTTCTCTATATAAACAACCCATAACCAAGACACTCCTCTCCGGGCTGATTCACGAAAAAGAAAAACATTGAAACCTAAACACTTTTGGCTTTTTTTTCTCTCTCGGCAGTGACCAATTTCACCACACTCACAAAGCACTCTCACCACACTCACGTAATCTGCCCTCACCTGCGCCCTCCACTCACAAAACCTCAGCCACACGCATCCCTTGAACACATCAACGCTACACCCCACGTAGAAGACACCTGCCCCTCATAAGCCTTTACACTTAACATAAATACCCTACTCATGAGACACCTTTCATCACGCACTACGCCCTTAGCAGCCCACCTTTCCACACGTCCACAGCCACCCTAGCCACCATAACCCTTCACTTAGGCTACACACCATAAGCCATCCACTCACGCTAAGACCTCTCATAATAGCCACGCACTCAGCCCTTCACGTAAGCAACTGCCCCTAATGCCTTTGCCCATCACGCCATCTGCCCTGAACAGCCCCAAAATCCTCTTAAAGTCATGGACACATTAGCCTAATATTCCCTCACACTGCCACCTAAATAAACCTGAAACAGTCCCCTTAAAACAGACCCAGAAACCACCCTAAAACAGTGAGCAAACAACCAAAAAAAAAACCCCAAAACAGCAGCCCATGGACCTCTAAAAAATGCAAAAACAATAGTTTTGAAGACCTGAAACAGTAAGCAGAAACACAGAGAAAACAGCAGCCAAACGGATTTCAAACAACAAGCAAAACAGCAAAACAGCGAGCTAAGACGCTAAGCTAGTGAAACGGAAAAGTGAGGATCTTTAACCTTACTGATCTCCGCGAAACGCAAGTCC
The DNA here is from genome assembly GCA_019454045.1 of Zanthoxylum bungeanum. NCBI lineage: Eukaryota > Viridiplantae > Streptophyta > Magnoliopsida > Sapindales > Rutaceae > Zanthoxylum > Zanthoxylum bungeanum. The sequence continues at coordinate 13,134 of SKCR01022919.1, read as the reverse complement.
GAAAGTCGGCAAAAAAGGTTAGACCTGTGGGTATTTTTCACACTTGTTTCAGTTTTATTTTTATTATTTATTGAGTATTGTTCGCATGATTATTATGTTAAAATGCATGTTGGGGCCCTTGAGTAGATAAATATGCATGTATTACGAAATATTGTATGTTGTGGCCCTTGAGTAGATAAATATGCATGTATTACGAAATATTGTATGTTGTGGCCTTGGGATAAAATGAAAGATGTGTCAACTCTCACGATATATCGGATGGAAACCCGGACATAAATTTCATAGCCGATTCCGAATGGACGGTAGTATGATCTGTACTCGGGATACAACTCCACGTACCGTTTGAGTAAACGACGCATTCTTTTGTTTTATGTTGCTTTGATTTATTTATTATTCGTCATTTAAATTCCGAATGCTATTTGTTTGCGCTTCTGTGTCTATCAATGTGAAATTGCATATTTACCGTTATTTTGATATCGCATGCTAGTATCACTATGATTTGTTTGCATTTCTGTATTCATGAATGATTGCCGTTATAATGATGTATTTTTGAAAGCATGCAAACTTGGACATGGGTTCTATACAAATTTAGATGCAAACTTCATCTTCATGTATGTGAATTTAGGATTATTGTACACTCGGAAAAATATGTTGCTTAGGCTTGGTTAGATTATTGCACAAATCATTTTATTACAAGTGGCATAAGTAAGGGACCATTCCGAACCCAACGGTTTGAGGTCTTCCCTTGCGAGGGGTGAGTGCGGCCTTAAATCTTTGTCCCGATTCACACTGGGTGGCGACTCCATTATTCTCCGGTTTAGTCCCCCGCGGACTACTCCGTACTCCCAATCGGGCCGCGAGCCCGGAACAACATGTGTCTACTAGGGGTTAGAGGATAGACTTTTATTACTTCTAATATAGAAATCTCCCTTATTATAATATATAAATTTACATGACATTACCAACCGACCATTTAGGCGGTATCCTGATTTAGTCAGATTTTTAATTAATTCCAACCTACCATAAAGACGGTATCCAATTAAGTCAGGTTAAAATCAATTTAATTAAGTCCAACCGACCATAAAGGTGGTATCCCATTAAGTCAGGTTTTAAGATAGTTTATATATTATAACTTAGGGAAATTAATCTAAATTATAATAATAAAAGCTTTACCATTCACCCCAGCAAAAAGAAGTTACCTACTCATACTTTAAAGTAAAACAAAGAATGATTTATTGCTTAAAATAAAAATTAAATACAAGAAAGCTGTAAATAAACAAACAAGACATTATCTTCTTAGTATTCTTAAGGAAATCCCCAGAAGAAAGTATGAATTTTTTAAATGAATTCGGCCTCAATTTATAGGCAAATTTTGACTCTGCAAGTCGCGACGCATGGAGCTTGAGCGTCGCGACACGCAAGGTGCCACGCATCGTGACGTGTGAGGCCAAATTTCAGACATGGAATTGACATATGACATGTGCACATGTAGATGCCCCTAGATCCTAATTTCAGAGCTTGGAGGGTAGCATAGATTTGCTCCCCCAATTCTAGTTCAGTGGCTTGGGGGACGTCGATACGTAACGCCCCAAGACCACTAGTTTTAGGGACAGAAGTGGCATGCTTTGAGGGACGGTGATACGTCACGCCCCAATGTCATGGATTTGCATTCCTGGCTCTAGTTAGTCGTATGGGGGGACGTCGATACGTAACGGCCCCATACGTCAAGTTTTTCAGAGACAGATCAGTTTTCAGATATCAGGTTTTTCGAAAACAGTTTTCAGAGATCAGATATTTGAAACAGTTTTCAAAAAATAGACATTTTAGAAACAGTTTTCAGAACATATCTTTCAGATTTAAGTTTACTAGAACAGACTTTCAAAAGCAGATTTCAAAAAAGATAAGTTTTATAAAAGAGATTCCAGACAAGATTTTCTGAAAATAGTTCACAGTTTTCAAACAAGCAAAAAGATTTTCATATAATATAATTTTCTAAAAGAACCTTGGTTTTAGAATTAAACATTTTCATTATAGTATTTCAGTTTTTATTTTAAATCGTCCACTCACTAAGATCGTTCAAAAGATCTAACCTTCCCCCCACTCCCAATGATTTGTTTTGCAGGTTATTGGAGGATGAGCTCGGGAGGATGGATGCTGATAGCAGTCCCTAGGGTATGGAGTCCACCAGGTCAAGCTAGAAACAAAGTCCAGTTCAGTTAGAGTCAGGAAGTGACATGTAATATATATCTTGTATAGTAAAGGTTTCTCATACATTGAATTTCATTGTCTGAGTTGTAATATATATTAAAACAGAGTATGTAGTATTAAAAGTGTTATACATTCATGATTTATGAGTTGGGCAATGGTCCCATGCATGAGTTTCTATGTGAGATAAGAATAGCATATGTCAGAAGTCAGAGGCTCAGAGGGATATTATGGCATATTCCCTGCAGGTAACATCTTCCAGATCGGGGATGTTACAAAGATGGTATCAGAGCATAGTTTCGGGATTCAGTGACTGCAGTGGGCAGAGTGCTAGGGTCTTGTATACACAGTATGTCCGGGATACCCATATGCGAGGCACTACCTCTCCAGTATCTGATCCTCGAGTATGTCCTCAAAGTTCTATACACATGTTAGTAAGAGTTCCTGAGCTATTTAAGTATCTTTGCTTAGAAATAATTATTTTCTTTGAAGAGCCTTTTGTAATCATCATGAACTATTAGTAGAAGTTCAAATTTAGCAATGAACCAGAAAATTTGGTACTAAGAATAGTTACCCTAGAAAGTGGGAAGAGAAAGATATAAGAAGTGAGGAGATATGTATAGTTATTTAAGCAGCCAGAGATATGAATAGTAAAGAGATAGAATGAGATAGTAAAATTCTAAGGATACCCACCCAGAAAAGTAGAAAGAGAAATGAAAAGCTAGAAAGAAAGGTAAAGGATAAAGACATAGATGTTTAAGCAATTAGAATCACAAAGAGGTAAAGATATAGAAACAGATAAGTAAGAAGGTACAGAACCTTAATACTAAGGAGAATAGAGCAAGTTTGAACAAGAGTAAAATATTGAGTGAACCTGAGTAAGATTACTTCTTTTTCTACTAAAATTCCTTTTCTCATTAGAAAGCTTCTTCAGGTAGACCCAATAGCCATTAGTATCTCTTATAGATAGCAAAGTTTCCCCCGAATAGCGAAAATAGTCAGAAAATAAAAAGAGAAGTAAAGATCAGGGTTAGTCAATAGAGTTTCTAGTAAAATCCAAACTATCGCAAAATATGTAGATGTTCTAGGTACCCAAACCCAAATCCGTAAGCAAGTAAAATGAAACACATAAGGATAAATGATTAGTTACCTTAACCAAAGAAATCAATATAATAATATCTGACTTATCAAGATCTTCATCTCTCAGCTATACCAGTAAATGAAGCTGTCCTGACGGAGTCTATATCATACCTACCTCACATGAGTATTAGACTCTACCAGGGTATAAAGTATTAGAAACCCGACACCCATTGATACGAAGATTCCTACTCCACCATATACCAGCTGAGATAAACATAACCTTAAGGAAATTCGGTAAAGATTTAACCTAAGCCAGAAACAGGAAACACAGAATGATAGGCCACCCATGGAAGAACTAAGAAGGATTTAAGAGATAGAAAAGAAAGAACCCGACTTAAGCCTAATGGATAAGTTAGAAATACCTACGGAAATCCATAGACTGGTACAATGCTAACAGAGATTCTTGAAAGTTTAAAAATGACAGATTTATGAGATGGGAGATAATTTGAAGTTAGCAAAGAATACTAGCCTGAATAGTAAGATTATACGGTGTAGATGTAGCCTATAACAAGAGCAAAGAGCAGAAACCTAGGAAGTAGCCAATGTGAGTAAGCCATCACTAGTCTTGGAAGCATAATATGGAATTGAAGAATAAGTTATGGAAATAAATAATAAAGGAAGCTACGGGAAGCAATAAGGAAGTAAAGTGTATGTAGTAACAATGGATAATATGGCTTGAGATAGTAATGTAAATGGAAACCTCATTATAGTTGATTGGAGTTATAGAAACTTTAATACTTGGAGCAGCCGACGTAGATTCCAACGGTATGAGCGATAACTCTTTTATTCAGTAGTCATGACCCCAGTAGGTGTATAGGCACCCAATCAGAAACGTGTATTTTTCAGAACCCCAAAGAAAGCAAGTATTCACCCTTATACTTAGAGCCCAATAAGGAGAAGAACCAACAAATGAGTGTATTTGACATGATAAACGAGTCGAGAAATAGATATATAGCCAAACTTAAGAAGTTCAAAGGAATATAGATAAGGAACATGAGATAGAATAACTCGAAGTCACAATAAGTTGAGCCCAAACCTGGAGGCCATTATTGAATTGGGAATCCTTAAGGGAGTAAACTTATAGGAGTCTCGTTGTATTGAGAAAGAATAACTAGAAGAGAGTAGCACCAAAACCAAGAAAATAGAGTGGAGATGTCTTAGGTAATTAAAGTTGATGAAGTTCTCATTGGGATAAAGATATAAGGAGTTAAAATGACTAAGATGAGAATAAAATCTAAGTAGCGGTGTAGACTTTGTAATGAAGAATAACATATAAAGTATAGAAGGAATTTGAGAAAGAATAAAGACTTAAGAGGGTTATGCAACAGAAACTAGTAGAAAAGGGTATAAAAGCAATATGATGAAGTATTTAGAGAGCATAATTCTAGAAAAGGCTCATGATAAGAGGTAGTATAAGTGATAGTCGGGTAGTGAATCAAGAGTGAAGTTGAAAAAATGGACAACTCAGATAGTACCTAGTGAGAGTATCTTAGTGTGGGAGCTGAAACTAGAAAACATGGGAGTCCCAGATTTATAGATGAACAGAACACGTAACCATAGCATGGATAGCTGATGAGATCACCACCACTAGGAAGGCGTCAGAATCGATCCCCACCCTCACAACCCTTGATAGATCGCGACAGCAGAGATGGACCATGATATTCACCTCAAAGTTTCCCCATAAAATAGATAAACCTATGAAGGATACCAAACCTTTATATTATAGAAGTTTCAAGCATAGAATGGAGCAGGACAAAAGATGAAAAAAAAACACTAATCATAAGATTTGAAAGTAGAACTGTCAAGGTGAGACGACAATAAAAGAAAAATGCTTTGTAAGCGAAGACATAAGTACATCATAGAGAGAACTCTCAGTGTTGGATTAGAACCCAAGTTCTACTATATTTTAACTTTTGTGATCTCTAAGAAGTAACTAGCCATAGTTTTATTTAACTAAACCATCACGGGTTTGAGATAGCCTTAGCCACATTGAATAAATCATCAAGGTATAATTTTCATAAATGAACCTCGGGTAAAGATAAGATTTACAAGTAATGCAACCAAGCATAAAGAACAAGTCATGTGAAAGACAGTAACCATATTGTGCTAGTAAAGTAATCAAATGTGCAGAAGAGTAAACCAGAATAGTATAACCAGTATTAACATAGTAATAAAGAACATAACTTTAGTATAAAGGTACATATAATCAGGCTTAGAATAGATATCTTGCCCCGAACTTCCTTAGCCAATCAAGAAGAATCACCATAAAGAGAGAACTACTCTAATATAACGTCATAAATATGAGAAATATTAGTGGATAGTAAGAGTACTTGGAGAGGTTAGTTATAAATCATGAAGACCAAAACCCAGAGATAGTCATAAATGTGAGGACTAGAAAGAGGAAGCTTATGAGTAAAGAAGGTTTAGTAAGGCGGAAAACTGAGAGGGTCAAATAGTTGGTTGAGAAAAGATAATAATTGTTAGGATAAGGTATATCCTGTAAAGTTATTTAAGTAGAATAGCTGAAGAACCCAAAGTAAACACAGGTCAAGGAAAGTGAAGATTATTGGTTATAACATAAAATACTATGAGATACTTTAAATATGAAGAGTAACTGAAGTTTTTAAGGATATTTAGAAGTTATTGTTGTCACGACAAGGAAGTATGTGTTAGGGTTGGTGCTTTGAGCGCCAATCCAGATCGTATTTGTGTCCGATTCATGAATACGAGCAATGTATTTTTCCATAATATTACTAATTTAAATGGTAGCACCTCTTGTCTTTTATATACGTATTCGATCTAATTTCGATTAGATTGAAACTAAATCTGGTTTAGTGATATGTATATATATTAGACAAAGATCCCAAGATTTACAACATAGTACGCAGTTACAATATAGTTTGTAATTGACATTGAGAAGTGTCACTATAAGTTGTATATCTTTAAATTAAGTTCATGGTCAAGATTTACTGACACGGGTCGATTAGTAAAATCTGCTGAGACCAGTACATGTAGTATATCGGACTTGGTTCGATGGTTTATCCCAATAAACCATGAGCCTTGGGAGACTTGTATAGACGTGTAGGTGTTTATTTGATAAACACTGAATGACTCACCAAATATTTCATAATATATGGTACACCAACGTCAATAGGAATCTTCTCGGGTTGAGTAGCATAGTGATTCTTTGACTTGAGATACCACTGTGGATCTATGAGTTATCCTCCACACTTAGATGGCAGTCATGTCACTGATCTATTTAGATCAGACCTCCGCCTGTTTGTTGGGTGTGGACTCATGATCATGATATCATGTGTGTATCAAGAAAGGATTCGTCAGTTCTGTGTACAGAGCATAGGTAGTCCATCATGTGATTAACAATCTGTTAAATATATGGCCATAGTATACTTCGGAAGTGAGTTCCTAATGTTATTTAGAGATTGCTAATAGATACGTCGATGAGATTATTCCAATAGAGATTTGACCTTTATATCTATATCTCTGGGATAATCCGGATACCTGTGACAAAGGGATTATACGTATGCAGTGACATCGACCTGTATGATTCAGTGAGTTTATCTGTGGTCGTCATAATTTACTGGTGGGTGAATTATGGACACGAAATTAGATTTTGTGACGGATATGCCTGAATCTAGAGAGTCTCACTAATGAAATATACTCGTAGAGCACTAGGGCAACTGTTATTAATAATACTGATTATTTATAACTCGTTTAATGGTTAAACAAAATATACATGCAATCGGGACCTAACAGTCATTTCCAAATTAATGTGTATTTGTATTTGATACTTGATTTTATTAAATACACATTAATAAAATATCAAATTGTGATTTTTGATATATATCATTAATATATGTATTTGAGATATTTATTGTAAATATAATACATAAGATATTTATATTTATTATTTAATTATTTAATTGTTAAATAATTAAATTTATTTATAAAATAAATATCTTTTAATAATGATTTGCTTTATTAAAGCTTGGAAATGGCATGATGCCATTGGAACTCTTTTTTTTTTGCTTTATTAAAGTTAAAGTGTTAACTTTAATTTAGCAAAATGTGTACCAATTAAATTGAAACAAAAATTAAAGAATTTATTTATTATTTTTGTTGAATTTCGGCCAAGATGGAATTGGTTAAAAAAAATTGTTTTGTTTCATTTTTCATACTTAGACAAGTTACACAATATTTTTACAAAGTGAGTTGAGAGAAAAAGGGGTTGAAGAAAGAAAGAAAAACAAAGCTTGATTTGGAATTTTGTAAGTTTTTCACACTTTCTTCTACATGAAAATTATTTCAATTAATCTTATCTTCTATTGTGTTGCTAAGATTGAATCTCTACTCTTTAAGTTTGTAATTTATATGGTTGTAATCTTGTTTTAAGGTGTTTAGCATGTATGTTTAATTAATTAAGCTAATTAGGTGTAATTATGCTTAATTGATTAATTAGAAATTAAAATTGCCATTCTAGAGTTGATTAGCCATTCATAATTAACCTACAATTTTTCTTGATTAATTTCATGATGGTGAGACTTGAATGGTGTGGTAATTGGATGATTAAAGTGTTGAATTTTATCAATTTAATGTAAATTATTCAATTTGAGTAATTTGTGAAATTAGGGTTCTTAACCCATTCAAATTTTGGAGCTTTTAATATATATGATATAATTTGATGTATATTTGATGTATGTCAAATTTGGGATTGATTGGATTTGATCTTGATGTGTTTTGAACAAATTGGGTCAAATTATAATTAATATAAAATCTAGGCTGTTTTCGTAATTCTGGAAAAATCTGGGCAATTTCGGAATTCTGGAAAAGTTTTTGGTTTATGTTGCAAATTGTATAAATTATTTTGGGATTGATTTGGAATCAATTAAATATGTATTTGACAATTTAAGGACCAAAATGATTAATTTGTAAAGTGTAGGGGTCTCATAGCAATTAATGATAAATCTGATTTTTTAGATAAAAATTCAAATTCTCAGGGGAATAGTACGGCCTATTCCATGCTGGTAACATCTTCCAGATCGGGGATGTTACACAAAGTTTCTATACATTTTTTAATTTATCTGTTTTCATGAACCTCCTTCAGTATTTCGACCATATCTTGAGTTATATATATATAGTTTTCAGTGATTTTAGTATCGTTGGCAAGTTCAGACATATGGGTACAATCTTCATGATAAGAATTTTCCCTAATACCGAACAAAACTAGGTCAAATTTGGGCTTAAATCAAGCCTCACTACATTGTAACGAGAATTTCTACACAAATATAACATTTGACTTATTATTTTGATGTTATTTTATTAATATATATAAAGTCAAATACAGCCCACATTATTCTCGAAATCAAGTCGAAATTAGTGATTTTCCTTGCATTTCCAAGTGTCAAATGAATCAAGTAAGCTCACTATCATATATTTTAGTGTTTGCGTTTAATTTTATCATGATTACTCAAGCTTAGGTTTTGAACCCATGGAAAACCTATGTTTGGGTTTTGATCATTTTGCATGTTTAACTGAATTAGAGTGCCTATTTATAAGCTTGTGGTTTCCATGATCCTAGGGTGTAACAAGTTATGATGTGTGTTGAAGGATATGGTGATTTTATTGTGAATTGGTGTAGCATCCCCAATCCGGGAGATACTACCGACAGGGAATAAGCCGTACTATCCCCCTAAGCCACCGACTTTCTAATTACAAACAATACAAATACTTTCCTCAACATAATTTTAGAAATGGGACCAATGTCCGAATCCACAACATAGTTCGTGAAATAATATACATACGACTGAACAAACAATATCATATATGTTACAACTCTATACATGAATACTCAAAATCTGAGACTGGACTTTACTTGACTTGACTGAACTCTATTTCTGACTTGAGCTGGTGGACCGAACACCCTAGTGACTGCCATCAGTATCCATCCTCCCGAGGTCGTCCTCCAAGCAACTTGCAAAACCAAGAAACTGGTGGTTGTTAGATCGTTTGAACGATCTAAGTGAGTGGATAATTAAAACAAAACTAATGTGCTTTTATAAAAACTCTTGGTTCTAAAACTGAAATTGTCACCAGAAAATCATCTTTTCTGAAAACTCTTTTCTTATATGAAAGCACAACTTTTATGTAAGACTTTTCTAAAAAAGCTTTTCTATCTACAAAACTCTAAGTCTTTTTGTAAGACCATATTTTTGTTGGAGTTTAATCAAGTCCACAAGATCACAAACAATGCATAAAAAACGAGTTGAATACCAAAGGAGTAAGGCGGAATTCATACTCACATTGATGGGTTTGATGCTAGGAAGAACAAGACCAAAAACGCACTGCATGTTGCTGCCTCCATCAAGCTCGGTTTTGGACTGGTTTGGACTGCAGTGGACTGCCGGTGGGGGCTGTTATGATGCTCCAAATTCGGCCATGCAAGACTCCATTGAAGCTCCAAGCTTCAAGCTTTCCAAGCTCACAAATTCGTTTCCCTATCACCTATGTATAACCCAAGGTGTGCTAGCACTTCAACATCTTCCTTTTTGCTTCTCAAAGATTTCGTGAAACCAGAAAAATGAAGAAGAAATCGGCAAGAACCGTGAATGGAAGAGGAGAGAAAGATGAAGAGTTTTGGCTCCAATATTTGCCAAAACCGTATACTGTACCAAGTACAAGAGAGAGAGTAAAAGCTTTTGTATATATCTTTATTTTTTTAATATTTTACCAAGTAAATAAAATAAGATATATATACTCAACTTTAATTGAAAAGTCAAAAAGGCAAGGAATAAAATAATGTTATATTCCATCTCAAGCCTTTTAAAAGCTTTCAATCATTACACATCACTATTCACATCACATGTCTTCACTTTAATAAAGTGACATATTGTCAAGTCACATCACTCAAAGTGACAATTGATTTGACGATTGACGCGACTAGCGATTTGACGCTTGATGTGACTTGCGTGCCGCACTCGAATTCGAAATGCGAATGCGCTCGCAATCACTCTCGGGCTCGGGTTCGCTAATTCCAAATTAACGAATTTTCCGTCGCGTCGTAATTAAGTGATTACGCCTAGCGAATTCACTATTCACGTCGCTAACGAATTAATTCTAAATTAACTCGTTCGCCCGAATTAAAATCTAATTTTAATTCCGCGTCGAAATCCAATTTCGATTAATATATCAAATATATTAATTTTATCGATTAATTCCAAATTAATCGTTCTCTCTCTTTAACGATATTTTATCCGAGATAAAATATCTCCGTAATTAATCCCAGATTAATTTTCTCTCTCATCGAATTAATCCCAGATTAATTCTATCTCTCTCTTCTAATTAATCCCAGATTAATCAAAGTGCGAGTAATACGTCATCGGTGAATCTTCAGGAAGCGACCCATGAGATCTCCGGATATGTTGGCAGTAAATACGATCGTCGGACTATCCGAACACGTAAGTACCTCGTACTACGTTTATATCGATTTACAGACAAGGTTGGCTTCTAGCAAAGCGCCATGCCTACCCAATTCTCCAGAAATATTCTTACAGGAATATATAGATCTGTATCAAGCGTAGTATACCGTAGTATTGTGTATATTTGCCCAGTATCGGATAATCACGTGCTAGGGCTGGGGCTGGATAAGTGTCTGCCCCGTCCGAAACACATGTCGGATGTCTGGTAACATAGTCTCTATAATCGGATATACATGACCTGGTCACAATATCCCGATTGGTTGCGCAACACTCAAGAGCACTAGTACCGTATCCTGCGTGACATCATCTCCAAATGACTGAAGTGACACTTCCATCTTGACATCACACCCAATACACTACGACTCTCTGATAAACCCAGAAGTGGTGTACACAGAACCGGTTAAAGCCCCCTACCACCAAGACCAAAGTTTATCGATTATCGTAAGTATTAGCGATGCAAGTCTCAGGTTAAGACTATACACACCTACCTCGATTTCGGCCTCCCATAGACACATAGTCATAATACCAATGGGATTCCGAGGGGTCTATCCAGAGCGAAGCTGTTTCCCGTACCATCGGTGAAACACGACCTCCTATCGCACTTGCATAAGTATCCAATACTTATATATATGAGAACTATGCCGTTGTGCCCTCACAACGCGCACAAGTGCAATACTAGCCTATTCCGCATTATCGATGTCCAGTCTCGATAATACTACGGCTAGGATATTTAATGATTAATCCTTCGTGGACTGATACTGTCTCATATCATCTCAATCCAGGAACTAATCATAGGGACCTCTCTTCATTTATATATCTATGGTGATCTAATCACAAATGATGAGAGTGCAATTTCTTTGTCACATAGTTAATTTGCTACAACAACACAATGATCTGTGCAAATAGTGACGCTATGGGTCATAATGTCCAACAATCTCCCACTTGGCACGTAGCGAGTCACTCAAGTGTCCTACACCTGAACTATGTACGGTTCGCTCAAATTGCTGAGGAAAGGTTTTCGTCAGCGGATTTGTTTAATTATCGTCTGACGCGATTTACACGATCATCACATCGCCACGATGTATGATCCGAACGAATCAGATGATATAGAAGTATATATCTGGATCGTCGATGAGACCTTTAATTCTTTAGCCTGTGCTGACGCCTAGCTCAGCTGCTAACAGAACTATATCTAATCTAATTAGATTTATTATCGATCCAAATGGCTTCTATTGCTGCCTCAGCTGCAGCAATAATCCGTATTTGTTGTTAATTCGGCAACAGTTATCTTGCTCGGAAGATTTCCAGCTTACTGTCCCAGTGTTCAATCTTTATAGTACCGCAGTATTTACCGGTTTGGAAACTTGCAGCAGTGATCCCAGTCACTTCAAGTTCTCCATCTCCATAGTTTAAGACAACATCTTTAGTTCTCTAAGATACTAACAGATGTCCTTGATCTTCAATCCAGTGACTATCACTTGGATTGACCCGATTGTGACTCCATATGCTCGAAGCGTATGAGACACCAATATAAGTACATTTTAAATGTACAATTTCTCAGAGAGTGTTACCAACTCCAAATCTAGCCCAGTAGATCTTTATTCCTTGAATAAAGGTTGTTACTCCCCAGAATTCTACGGAGAATTTCTATGAAAGCCAAGCTTTCGACAATTGTTTTATGGGAATTTCATTGTCAGTGCCCTCTCCCACTAACCTTCTTATATACACAAGAATTATTTCGTTTTGAGTCAAATCATAAACTATTATGATTATTTCAAAACGTCAGTTCCAAGAACCCTATGCTTGCTTCAATCCAAACATGGATTGAATAATCCGCAAACCTTGTTTGTCGGTTATACAAAATCGTCAGAATGTTGTAAACATTCTCCAAAAGGTTTCCTTTTCAGGAAAGCGATTTTGATTTATAACTGACATATTTCACAAATGAAATATACAGTTATCAACAAGCATCTTCAAAATGGATTTACCATGGCAACAGGTAAAAGGTTGAACCGTTATTAACACAATGTTGATAACGATACCTTTCCGTCAAAAGCCTAGCTTTGTACGTTGGTATGTTGCCATCCATGTATGTCTTCCTTGAAGACGTATAATGTACCAATAGGCACAATGCTTTGTGGTACAACAACTAGTATCCAAAATAGTTGTTAAACATGGAATCCATTTTCGAACTCATGGCATTTTGCCATGATAGGGAGTCGATACCTCGTATCACTTCCTCTAAACGTAGTCGGATGGTACACCTCCATAAGATTGACATCTTAATGAGGTTAGA